>PVKN010035156.1:0-11693 GCA_004027915.1 Capromys pilorides | reverse complement strand
TTAGCATTTCAAGATGTGAATGAATCTGTAAGTTGAGTTTTAGAGAAATAATTAAGGTAAAATGCTGTTACTTGAGTGGTCTTTAATCCAGTATGACTAGTACCTCTGTAACAAGTGCACAAAGTTGTGTACCAACTCAGAGGCAGACATGATGAGGACACAATGCACAACCTGCCAGGAGAAGGAATTCTCAGGAGAAACCCAGCTTGCCAAGACTTTGGTTTTGGACCTCTAGACAGAAGAACTATGCAAAAACAAATGTTGCTTAAACCATTCAGCCTGTGATATTCTGTGAGGGCAATCCTTAACAATCAGTATGTAAACACTAATATATAAAAATATGCAAGTGTTCAGTTTAAGAAAATACCACATATTCATATGTAATCAACAACTAGGTAAGTACATAAATCATTGTTTGCCTACCAAGTGGCCCCCCCTAGAGTAATTGCAGTTCAAAAATCTCTTAGCGCAGATTCGCTGTACTTCGCAGTTTTATGTATGTTAAAATATCGTGTACTACATTTTGTGTCTTGCTTTTTTGTTGAAAATCATAGGTTTAGACATCATTCTTCTTACTATGTGCAAAAATCATTTCTTGTATAGTTTTCCGTTGTGTGAGCACACAGTATTTTTCCATTCTGTATGCACTCATATTACCCCTGCTGTTTAGCACTATGAATAATGACAGAGCACACATTCTGGTACATGGCTTGTGGGAAGCCTCGTGTTCATTTCACTGTGCTTCTTGTAGGTCTATGCTCAACATGAGGTATTCTTTCCATTGGAAATGTATAGAAGAATGAGCTCCCTGGATCTCACTAGATGCCTGCTTTGCTTTAAGTGATTTGGCCAAGTACATTCTAGAATTGGTTCCAATACTTAACACTATAATCTGTGTAATATGGGAGTGTGCTCTTTCTACCAGTTCACCAATCCTATTAATTTACTGCTATTTTAATTTGACCAATTGGGGTGATATTTCAGCAGTATTCTTGATACTCTGGAGTGCATTTTCTAAAAGCTAATGTTATTATTCACAATCATACTGCCATCTTCTGTGAGGTACTTATTCAAGTCTTGTCTGCTTAGATAAGAGCTTGTCAGAATTCTTCTAATTCGTTTTCAGGGGAGCTGTAATTTCTGAAATGTGTGCAGCTTTTTCCAATTGTTAGAGGTGTTCAGACTTTTCTTAGGTGTTACAGGGAATGTTGGCGGATGCCTGGAGGCCAAAACACTGCTGACTGGAGGAGTGTATTTACTACTGCCTTGTGTACTTTCTCTCTGAATCCTGATCTCCATTGCATAAAGTAGCTTTTCTCCACCATGCGTTCTGCCATGCAATTTTTGCCTAGGAGGAATTTTCCACACATTGATTTACTTGTGTTTTTATTTTTTAAGTTTTTTATTTCATTTAATAAGAAATAACAACGTGACAGTTTCAAAACACGTTAGTAGTACATTTCCAGTATTTGATACAATGCATATTGTTGTCCTCTTAGTAGTTATACAGAGCACAGGATGTACACGTGATAATTTTTCTAATCATTATTGGTACAAAAATGTTTCTTCTCACTGAACTAAGAGAAAGGAGTTGTATACATAATCCAATGTTCCATAATCGCAGTCGGCTATTGGCAAAATTGGCAATGAAGGAAGCTGTTGATTTAAGCCTCTTACAGCTCAGCATACTAATCTAGTGTTACGTTTTATGCCTCTTGGTTAAACTCTACTGCTGGATTTTTTGAACCTGTGAGCTTAACACATTCATCCTCCTTTAAGTTCTAATGGTACTAAGTGCATGCATTTTGTTTGGGAGACTGGAAATGACTAAGACAGTCTACAGGAAACAGAGGTCATCTCATCTCTTCACATATGTCAGCTTCTTGGTGTAGCTTTCTTTTGCTTCTATGTATCATGTTTGAAGTCTCTTTGGGGAGATATCTATATTTATTTTCCAGGACCGGACTAATCTTAACTCCATGTGGTTGAAGAAAATAACTCTACAAAAAGCCTCACCATTTTGCAGGTGCAAAGCAACTCTAAAGGTCTGGAAATAAACATGTTTATTACTAGCTGACTCCCATTCATATTTTGATGTGTAACAAAACCACCTCAGAGTCCAATTGTAGTGTTTTCCTTCATTGCCTCAGCTTGGAAGGTTTCTTTGGCTTTTCTTACTCTAGCCTACACCCTCTCTCTAAAATATCAGCCACGCTGCTATAATGGATTGCCCAAACACTCCATAACCACATGCACACCTAGAGGTGCGCGTTGCACCCTGGCCCTGCCCCTGTCCTCCTTTCACAGCCAGTAGTCCTTCCTACATCCACTGTCAGTTTTCATTCTTCAAGGCCAAAAATGTGATCTTTCAATAACCTCATAATTTAAGAAGGCTGAAATTTGTGTTCCTTGGTAGAACTAATTTTTGTATATTATTCATGAGAATGCCCACCTATTTAAAATAGAAGTATTAAATTTCCATGTGATTCAGCCATGGCTATATATCCAGCTTTCTTAGAAGTATGTCTGCTTCAATATACTGCATTTTAAGTGGCTTATTTGTAAATTTACCTCACTTTTCTCATGAAGCAGCTTTCTACATGCTTTTCTTTTTATCCTAAATGAAATATTTTCTCAAAATACTTTCTTACACCATTCAGACAAGTCCTATTTGACTACTTATTTTTTTAATTATAAATACAAAAGGGTCCTCATTCTTGGAAGAATGTTTCATAAACTTCCACTCTAATTTTAATTTTTCTCTTATACAAATGACAGCACTTTTATCATTGCACCACCAAGAAAGAATATTGTTGCTTTTTTATTTTCTAGAAAATTTCTAACACACATGAGAGAGGAAATAGTATAATAATTAGTTTTAAAAATTGCCAACTCAATAATCTTATTTCATCTATATCTCCATCCAACTTTCATTCACTCTGAATATTTTAAACAAATCCTTTAAATATTTCAAAATGTGTCTTTACAAGAGTCTTTAAAAAATAATCTTAAAATTTGCCACACCTAAAAATATATCACACTTCCAGTATTTTCAGAGTTTTATTTTGTTGTACAAGGCCTAGCATTATATCTACATGTGTGTCCCCTTTTCTTTTCCATATGTCTCTCATCCATTTCTTTACTCCTCATTTTTTTATTTGGTTCATGATTTAAATCATGAACAATAGCAAAATAAGATGCACTGCAATAGTTGCATGTCTTGAAAGCGTGTTTAGATTTTGTCTTATCAGTTAAGAACTCCTGTAATATGTGCCCTGTTACTGTCCCTGAATTCTGGGTTTTAGTTTTTTATTGCGTTCTCATGAGAATATTGATGTTTTTAGTCTCCTCTCTGTGGCCTTTGGGTTGCTACAGTGCTAAATTCCTTCTTTTACTCCCTGGACTAGAGGACAGTGTTGCCCTTTTATTTGCAAATGATGCTTTGAGCAGATGCTTTTGACAATTTCATTATTTCATAATTTCATGGGCTGCAGCAAACTCTCAGCGGCTGCAGGATCTCAAAGCACATCAAGTTCGGCAAATCTGAGAGTGGAGACCAGGAAAACAACTCCACGACCACTGTGCCCACACTGTTCTCAGAAACTCCTCCTACGCCTGGGCACAGCGGGGCACAGGGAGCCCCTGCAGTGCCGCTGAGGTCCCTAACGCTGAGCTGACTGCAGCCCCTTTGGAGCCGAGTTTATGATGTAAGAAGTCACTGCGTGGTTTATGGTTTAATACACTCTGTTAACTCTAATGGGCCTTTTTCTTTCCTCAACAGATACAAATAATTTTCATGATTGAAGATAAAAGTAAACTTGGTGTGTCTTGATTGCTTCCTTTTTTGTTTGCTGTTGTTTGATCCTTATGCTGTCAGCTTGACACACACATAATATTTTTCTAGCTTCCTACCTTTCTTCTCTCTGCACACAAAGACAGGACCAAGTGCAAAACAGGTCCACTCACGCTGCTGCTGGAGGTCCATTCTGCATTAAGTCAATAAATCATGTAACCACAAGTCATTTGTTAAAAACACATTTATTGGAATCAGAATTACTTTATGTGCAGGGGTTGCTGGATTGGTTTGTCAACTCTTACTAAATAATTCATTGAGTCCTGATTTACTAGAAACATAATACAAAAGGAACATACAGTAAAATTAAATAAAGTTCTCCTACCTTGCAATAGTATTGTGAAGGAAATCTAATTACACATCATTGTCATATCATAAATACAGCTATGCTGAATTCAGAGGCTAGATATGGCTTGTGTATTTGAAAACTTATATGATAAATAATGAGCACATTTTGGTGCCATTCTTAATTTCCGGTGAATATTTTATTATGCTACCCCAAATTCCTCTTGTAATTCTTTCTTGGCAATGAAGAGATGATGATAAAAATTCTCTTCCAAGGAAACAGCACCTTCAGCTGTCTCTGGAGCGGCTATCTGAACTCTAGGCACTGAGCAATCTCACCTTTTATTTGGCTGTGACGTGGTCCTTTCCTCAGTACTCTGCTGTGTATTTCTGTGAAACTAAGTGAGCTAATTCATCTAACCAATCTGTGAAATCAAAATTCTTTAATGTACCTGAAAATTAAGAAAATAAAATATGAAGCTTTTCAAAAATTCTTATAAATGTCCTCTACAGAACAGCATGACAATAAATTTCACTGCTTAGTAAATGTGGCGCTTGGATGGAAAGGCAAAAAAGAAAATAAAATAAAAAAAATAAAAGAAAAGCCACATTATCTTTGTGAAACTCATTGCGAATTTTATTTCATTCCTTTTATGAAAACTTATCCTGCACATCTTAAATATAGTTCAGGCATGAGGCTTTGAATCCTGTCATTTATATAAGTAATTGTACATTCTTTTCGCTTTGACTATTAAGGAACTATTCAGCTATGCTCACCCTGACATCAAAGCAGAAATTTTACCTGTACTTTTAATATATACCATCTTATATCAAGCTTATTTTACTTTTCCTATTTTTTCAATATTATTTATAACACTAAATGTATAGATTTGAAGCTACCTTATTTTATTGTATGCAACCACTTTCTTCTAAATGATTGGAATATTATATTTTATTTTGTATTCCGTTTGGGCCATTTGCTTTGAGATAGGGTCTCACCATGTAGTTCAGGCTGGCCTGATCTTGCTTATGGAGCCCACACTAGCCTGAAACTACGGCGATCCTCCTGTCTCAGCCTCCCAAGGCCTGAGATATCCAGGATGCACTACCACCCCTGAGTGTATCCTATCTGTGTCAATTCTATCAAAGCCTTTTCTTTCAAATTTTATGTTTACTGAACTTGCTGTATTTGCTTCAAGACTTACATTTTACTAAATGCTTGGTAATTCTTAGTATTTTCTTGGTTTTATTTTTTGTTTCTTTGCTTGTGCTGTTTGATGTTCAATTTCCAAGGAATCCTCCACATTTTTCTGTTGTGTATCTTTCAGAATGACCTCAATTTCTTTATTTTTTTAGATTCACTGAAAAATTATATATATATATATATATATATATATATATATATATATATTGCACAGTGCAACGTCTTGATACATTAGCAACGATTTCAGAATATATGACTTTACCAAAACAAAGTTGCTTTTGGTTCTTGTAGGCTGGTGGAAGTTACGACTTTCTGTTTCTGTTTCCTCATGTATTCTACAGCATCCTGAGTTTCAGTAATTTCTGGCGTGGAAACAAGGAGCGGGAAGAGTCGCCCTCTGGACTTGCTTTGCTCCATTGCTGCCTGCTCCCCGCTGGAAGAAAGTGCTCACCCATGGTGACGCGGGCACGGCCGCATCCGGGTGCTCTCTCTATCATCACCTGCGTGTCTGTTCTTTTGTTTGCCAATAACACACTATCTTGATAGCTTTGGGTTCACGTAAGCCTTGAAGTCTTATTTTATATCGCCTGGACTAGGCTTGGTTCATTGGTTCTTTCTATGTATATTGTAGTATCAGCTGACCAATAGCTGTGAGACAGTGGCTCAGCTGTTTGGTTAGAATAGCGTAGCGTCTGTGAGTCCAGGCAGGAGGAGGCGGCCCCAACACTAAGTCTTACAAGCAAAACACAGGGGTTAGATTTTCGTTCCAGTTAGCCTGTTTCTATTTATGTATATCCTTTTTACTGGAATTGCCTCTCGTTTCCTTCATCTGAGTTTTGTGGTTTTCCACAGATTATATTCCTCTGTATATAATTTGTTAGATTTACACTTAACTATTTCATTGCTTTTCTGAAACGTAAATGTTATTGTTTTTAATTTGAGAATCTAATTCTTCATTCCAAATGTAAAATAATTGATCATATGACACTAATCTTTTATTGTTTAAACTTACTATAATTTTATTAATTATATTTCATTTATTTCAAAGTTTCTGGGCAGACATTGTCACCTGCTTGCAAAAACTCTTCCATTTTTATCTACTTTTACATATTTCCAAATATATGTGTGCATATGAAAGCAATCACATGTGTGTATGATTATGCATATATGTATATGTAAGATTTGATGTATATGAAAGGTTGTGTTATGTTTTTCTTACATATATAACAGAATAAGTAACACTGAACATTTTTTACTCACTAAGTGAAATCATTACACTGAAAATACTGTATGTGAAGTGCACTATGAAAGAAGAGAAATAGAAAAATTTTGCAGTATCAGCAAATGAGACATTCCTACAGATAATTTAATTCAGTATTAAAACAATGCTTAAATATTATGGCTGCCAAAATAGTTGACAACATATGTAAAATTGTAAAATTCCTGGAAGCCAAAAGTTACCATAACTATAGAAATTTCAGGGTTCCAGATAGCTCAGTAGACTAAAGTGCCTACCTAGGTAGATGCAGAGACTGGGATTCGATTCCCCTATGTGCAGTGCCAGTACCACCCCTGGGGCATGCTGAGAGGGCAACTGAGACTAGGTGTGGTGACATGCTGCTGTAATCCCAGAGCCTGGGAGGATGAACACAGGTGGATCACTACAATTCTGATCTGAGTAGGGAGACCCTGTAGACCCTGTACTAAATACGAGAGAGAGAGAGAGAGAGAGAGAAAGATTTTAAAGAAATAGTTCACTAGAACTATGTCTATTATAAAAAATTAATTCATAGTTAAATGCACATCCTCAAAAGAACCTCCAGACACAAATGGCTTCTTTGGAATATACTTCCCATCACCAAGTAAAGAAATGTAACCAAGTCTACATGAATTCTTCCAGAAAATGGAAAGAGAATTTTCTAATTAATTTTGTAAAACTGGCACTTTTTGGGGGGAAGAGCCAGAGATAATACATTTATGGAAAGGACAAAACAATAGTTTTCACCAATATAAATGTAAATTCCTTCCAATAGCATAAATTCTCATCCTCCAGAAAAGTACTTATTGAATAAAATGCAAGAATTGAACTTGACAAAATCAAGGAATTCCATTCACTTTATGCTTAGACAATAAGATAAAAATATGTGATAATAATAATGAGGGAATATATATTAAATGTATTTTTCATTAAATATGTATATTTCATTAAATATCAATATATATTTAATATAATTCACCGAAATATTGTGAACTTAAGAAAACTCCTTCAAATTGGCAAAATATATACCAAAAAACAAGTAAGCAAAGAAAAACCCAGAACCAGAGAGATAGCCTGGAGACTAATCGCTTGCTTTTGCAAGCACAGGGACAAGAGTTCTGTCCCTGGTCTTGCAAACCGCCCCAGCCCCACCACTACCTGGTGCATTGTGCTGGCAACAGAGTCAGGGCATGGTGGTGCATGCCTATAATTCCAGTGCTGTGGAGGCTGAAAACAGGAAGACCACCACAAGTCCTATTGGCATTAGTGAGACCCTGTGCCAAACACATACACAAAGGGAAAGAGAGAGACAGAGAGAGAGAGAGAGAGAGAGAGAGAGAGAGAGAGCCAGAAATTCAAATGTTATTGCAACTAATAGCATAATAAATGGTAAAAAGAAATTACTAAGTGCTTTCCCACAGGTATTAAAGAGTCAGTGATAGCTAGTCTTGTGAGTCTATCGTACATTATACTGATGTTCTACTCAGAGCAAGAACACAGAACAAATGGTAAACGCTAAAGCTACTCTAGAATGGAGCATCATTGTTCCTAGTGAGAGGCTGCTTTCTAAACTTGTGAATAGTCTTGAGAAGTCACTAAAAGTCATTTAAAGTTTGGCCATGGAAATTCAGTATGTAAAAATATGGTTACTAACCAGCCATAAAATGGCACAATAATTTTTCAGAATTTATATGATTCAAAAAGGTACTTAGAATCAACTTAGTTTCATGTAAGTAAAACTACTAAACTGCAAATTATGAAAATGATCTAAAAAATGAATAAAATTTCAAAGATACAGCATTTCACTGAGTGACAGCTTCAATAGTGGTGCTGTGTCCACTTTCTGAAAATGATACCTGGGATTAATGTAAAGCCAGTTGTAGTCCCGGGTGACTTTCAAAACTTAGATGACACATATGTCCTCTAATTGCATGTTATTGTGCATATACTCCATAAATTAATATGCATTAAGATCTCCAATGCTCTCAGATGCATTGTTCAAATAATATATTGGACAAAAAATGAGAAATTGTTTGAAAATAAATGTCTCCCAAAGGTTCTCTATAGAAAAATACATACTATATACATCTCAATGAGAATGAAAGAATATAATTCTTTAGCTATTATCACCCTGATATCCAAAAATAATGTTTACTTTTTATTTCCAGTCCCAATATAAGCCATTTCCAAGAATTTCATTTAGATAGCATTCATTATTCTCTTTAATTTTTCTTTACCTTGATATTTTTCAGAAGATTTTATTTGTTTGTTTATTGGCACTGGGGATCGAACTCAGGACATTGCTCTTGCCAGGCAAGCACTTCAGCCATTGGATCATCTTCCTAGTCCCTTTACCTTGGTATTTTGAAGCACAAGTGGACCAGTTATTTTATAGGGTGGGTCTCAGTTGCAGCTTGTCTCAAATTCCTAAAATGCTTAAATTGCAGTAAGGCATTATTTCTCAGAAGGGCTTTTGTGTCCTCAGTAGATCATATATGCAATATGATGGTACTTTATTAATGAAAATTAACTCGATTACTTCATAAATGTATCTCGCAAGAGTTGTCCCCACAAAAAATAGCGTTTTAATCTTTCTCATTAAGTAATGTGTAACCTTCAATCTAAGATTATATGAACTTTATTTTCCTATTGAAATCATTCTGCAAGCTTTCATGTACTGAAACTGTAGTTTTCTAATTGCATCATTACTAAGTATTTTAGTTGTACTAGACAGACAGCTTGTCCTGTCTCCTTTATTTGTTTTGAGAATTGGTTTTCCTTTTCTTGAAATTTCATCAGTGAATTTTCTGAGGAATAAAGGTGTCACTTTCCCCTTGTACCCTTTAGAAACATGTAAATAAATCATAACATCCAAAATTATTTTATTTTCTTCCCACAAACATTTGGGCTGTTCTTTCATTTAGTCATTAGTCTTGTAGAACACTCCATATTAATTCATGGACAAATCTCTCAGTTTATATATATATATATATATATATATATATATATATATATATATATACAAGCTCCACTGTGAAATATAACATGATATAACTAATCATACTGCCATAGATGGATATTTGCTTATAGTGAGTCTTGTTTGTCCAAATAGAAATGCAATAAACAGCTTTATTGTTATGTACTGTCATACATTTTGAGAGCTATTGTAAGTCTAAATTCATAGGGTATAGCCTTTAATTCTGATGTGTACTGAGACACTGTGTTCCATTTAAGTATGAATATATATTTGTTCCAACAGTATAAAAATCTACCTCTTTTTCCAGGTTCTTTTTTTTTTTTTTGGACCAGGGTTCACACTCACTGCCTTGCACGTGCCAGGCAGGCACTTGTGCCACAGAGCTAACTCCCTGGCCCCTTTTTCCTGGTTCTTAACAACAAGGCATGATCTTTTCTTTAATGTGACAATTTAAATAAATCATTGGCTTAGTGTAATTATAATAGTATTCATTTCATTAATTTTGCCTGATCCTGAGTGTTTTTCACCATCATCTGAGTGATATTTTATTTCTTTTCCCAAAGAATATTAGAATAACGTCTATCAGAAGATATTTGGTGTTTTTCTACATGTTTATAGTATTCTCTTACATGTTACAGTAATTAGATTTTATAATGTGAGTTTATTTATTTATTTATTTATTTATTTATTTAGCAAGACCTGGGATTGAATTTAGGCTTTTATTCTACTGAGCTATCTCCCCAGTCCCAGTAATGTGAGCTTAAATTGTTTAAATCAGTTTTGTCGTTTAGGTTTTTTATGATATTTTTCACTGAAAAAAGAAAAGATCATTTTGTAGTGGAAAAGCACACTATAAAGAGTCGTATAAAACTCAAAACGCTACACAACATTGATAAGTTTAAATTAAAAGTAATTTGAATATTCTGGGGTCAAGAATATCATTCATCGACACAATACTTATCTGGCAAGCACAAGGACCTGAGTTATATTACTGGTAACAACAAGAAAAAAAAAAGCAATTGAAATATTCTACACTTCTGTTACTAACATCCATCTTCATTATTTACATTGAAATCTTGACATTTTGTAAACTTTTTAGTATGAGACATTAACTCAAATTTAATTCATTTTAAAATAAATACCAGAGGCCAACATGGTAGCTCAGTGTACTAAAGCTTCTACTTGCACAAGCTCGGTCAAGCTGAGGGACCACCAAGCCATCCCCTGCCAGCCCCGCCCCCAGGGTGGGCTGAAGAGGTCAGAATCCACGCGTGGTGGCGCATGCCTCTAATCCCAGCGCTGGGGAGGCTGAAAGAGAAGGATTACCATGAGTCCGAGCTGAGTAGTGAGAGCCTGCAACAACCAAATATATTAAAAAGTAGTAATAAAATAAATAAGTAAATATGATTTATACTAACACCAGTTCATCTAAAAACAAAAATAACTTAACCTACAAGAACTACAAAAATGAAAAAGGGATACCTCCGTGTTACGCATTACTATTTTTCAAAATATATAATCCATTTAAATATTTATAGACTCTTTGCTTCTGAAACTCTATTATACTATCCTGATTTTCAGTTCGCCTTATAATCAAAGCAAACTTAGAGAAAACAACAAAGTAAGAACCTTTGTGAACTTTTTCTTACATAGGATATGTTGATTTTTTAAGCCACCATTTAATCAAAGTTGACATTTCCATAGACATTGAAACATTACATTCCTGGAGCTGGAGAGATGACTCCATGGCACAAGTGCCTGCCTGGCAAGTGTAAAGTCGTGAGCTTGAACCCTGGTCCTGAAAATCAAACAAACATATCACATTCCTAGTGAATTGATCATTTTCTTTTTCATTTATTTATTTTTCCATTTAAGAGAGAAAAAAGATAAAATAGTAATGAAACAGTTTCAAAACAGGTTAATCAGACAGTTGCAATAATTAATACACTGCATATTGTTGTCTTAATAATAATTGTAATTATTCAGAGTAGAAGATATAGACATGATACCTTGTCTAAACAATATTGGTACAAACCTTTCTTCCCAATAAACTAAGAAAAACTAGCTATATACCTATCCTATCTTGTGTATACATATATATTTTTACTTAATTTTC
>PVKN010035155.1:0-11690 GCA_004027915.1 Capromys pilorides | reverse complement strand
TCATCCCTGTTCCCTTCCAACATTGCCCCTTTGCCACCACAGATCTCTGACAGCACCTTGGGCCAAGCTACTCTCCTGTCTAACACTTCAGGTGGCTCCAGCTTCATCCATAGATGTGGACAGAACTATAAACATTCTTTACCACCTTGACCCACTCTGCAGGCCCAGGCTCACTTACTTTCCAACTCCCTGTGCTTCACTCACTCTAGCGTTCCAGAAGCTGTGTCCTGGGCCATGTCGCACAGCTTTTACAAGTTTCCTGGCATCCAGTGTCACACTATATGTCATGCCATATGCTCCCACTCCAGGCCCACTCACTGTTTCTCCTTCACTATTTCTATAAAGATCTTGCATTTCATATCTTTCATCAACTATTTCTAAATGTCATTTTCTTGCTCTGATGTATCAGATACAATTAATTTCTCCCCTTCTGTGCTTCTTCAGCACTTTACTAAAATCGTCGTCTTAGAAAAAGTTTAGAAATTCTACTGCTTATAAGTTTAGGATATATTGTATCATAGTGTCTGCTTCCAGTTAGATATATTCTTTGGGGTATAAGGATACTATAATTTATTTCTTTCTGTACTTAGTAATTGCACAATTAAGTTTTCAGTCAGCATTTGTCAGCCAAATAACTGTAATTTTACAAGTTTCCTAGTGTAGTAATTTTAAGTTAGTATTTAACCATTTTGCAGGTTTAAAAAAAAAAAGACATAATCTGTAGAGCTGGTGGTTGGTAGACTAACTACCAGGAAAATGGAAAACTTCATCATTAAATGACAGACATAAAAATGTTATGTATCTTTTCAAAAGCTACTGAACACACAATTTCTTTCTGTAAGCAGGGAAATGCATCAGCAAGACTTGTATTACAAAAACTTTCTGAAAAATTCATAGCATATCATTTTCATGGTCATTTTTTACATGCGGAAACATTAACACATAAAAGCTAGGCTAATTTACCAGCCTTTCATAGTGACTTAACAACACAGCCATGGTTAGAAGCCAAGATTTACTGAATCTTCATGCTAATTGGAGTCCATTAAATCATACATCCTTTAGCCTAGTCAAGCTAGACACAGGGACAAAGAACATAGTTGGAACAGCACCATTGCTGGCACTGGCCACTGTGGTGGGGTAGGATCTGTACAGCCACTGTTCTGTAGGTCATAGATCAACAATTATCTATTCACGCTCTCTCAGAAATTCCTCACCAACTTGAACCAGGTACATGACAATTGGTTATGGAGCTGCCTTTGGACGTGAAACAGAATGAAGTTAATATTTGTAGCATTAAACTTATCAAGGACTAACTAACCTCCACAAAATTCTGCTTAGCCTCAACATATGAAGATATTTTTTGAGCACTAGATTCCTTAAAAGTTATATTTTATATGAAAAAAATAAAACTTGCCACGTTTATGCATTGAATGTGACAACCTTCAGTATATTTGGATGTTTCTAAGAAACGCTTCCTAAATTACATTCGGATTTTCTGCATGCTAAGGGAAACAATTTGCATGTCATCAACAGATACATGAAAATTCCAAGCTGTATTAGAAAAATTTTATAAACATAAGCATTTGGTATGCCAAATTTTATGCCTATGGATCAGAGGAATAGCTTACTCGTGGCTCTGAATTTTGGATGCCAGCTGGGTCAGCTGAATGATGGATGGTAGGCTCAGTGATTCCATTAAAGAGAAGGGTGAAAATATCAGGCAGATTTGGGAATGCATAAATAACCACATGAGAAAAATAAGAAGTGTGTAGGAATACCCTAATCAGTATGAAATCAGTTCTCCTTCAAGCTTAATGTTAATGAAGAAAAAGCAGCGCCAGTTAATCATACAGACACAGATGTGGACTCATACACATACACACATGCACACACACATAGAACACATGCACACACATGCATGCACACATACACAAGTACCCCTAGAGTCAAGTCCTCAAAAATTAACTAACTGTGTGACTTCAGGTAACTCATAAACCCTGGACCTGGCACCAGCGTTATTATATGAAAGCAGTGACACCTTCCTCGCAAGACTATCGTGAATATTAAAATAAATGAGGCCACGACAATCTGCTATTCTAAGATAAACTTTCTCTGTAAATAGGCAGTAGAAACAACAACAAAATAAAGTCACACCCAAGATATGAAAAGCAGGAGATGCAGACAAATGTCAGGGTGTAAATGTTCCATCAGAGCAGATGCACTGCTGCTGAGCATGGTACCATCCTTTTCTAATCTTGACTTAGGACTCTGCATGTACAAGGACCAGATCATTTCCGTTTATGTGAAAAGTTAAGTTTTAGAGCAAGCTCATCATATTCGGCCATTTTTTTGGACAATCCATCCTTGAGCACCACCTCAACTGTGGTCACTCCACTGGGCGGCCTCACTGGTGTTCTCACCCAGCCAGCCCCAGCTGTGGCCCTGCTAAGGGTCAGGAGAAAGACAGATGCTCTCATTCTGCCTCCAGGGCCAGGGCTTGGCAAAGGGCTTCAGGGTATAGCTACTTGCATTTTGTTCTTGGGTTTCAGTATGGTTGTTTATCTTGTGTCATTTTCCTATTTTCTACTTTATTTTTACACTACTTTTGATGAGCTTATTTCACCCTTTGTTTAGTGGTTTCTTTATCTTTTGTTTACCTACTTCTTCTCACTTCATAATTGGTTTCTTTCTTTTGCAATTTCTTTCCTCATCTTCTTTGCACATCTTTCATCTTTCCCTCCTTCTGTGTCTTCTCCCAGGGCCAACATAGGCCAAAGATCCACCACGTTTTCAGAATCCTGTCAACTATTTTAATTTATTTTTTAGCATAAGCATCAAATGAAGGTTTGAGTTAATAAGAATTCTTAATAAGCAATAGTAATACCCTCAGCTTCCTACCAACAACAATAACATAGTAGTTAATATATTCTTTTTAGTGACAATGCCCTAGAGAACAGTCACTTGGGACCACAGCTGTCACAGTGCACCCTGTCTTCTGCCTCTCCTCAAGCCGAGTAGCATCTCTGCTTTGCCCCACGTTACTTTCATAGTAAAATACACTTTATCACTCTTCAGTGTGCCCAGTGACAAATTCAGTAGCCAGCTTCTCTGGGCTCCCATAGTGCTCTGAACATGTCTATGTGACAGTAATTACTATGTTAGCCCCTGCTACTGTTGAGCTGTGGTATACTTTGAGGAGTGGCAAGTCTGTGCCTGTTGGATCCCCTTTTCACATAATCCACCCTTATTCCACAGAAAGCCAGTAAACCCTCAGTACACATCCTCTGAGGAACACATTGCAGCTTCTGCAGAGACATGAGCTCACACCGACACCTGGGACAGCTCTCAAGCACATCACAGCCCCATGAGAGACCGAGGCATGGGGAGTGAAGTTGCTATTGCACCACTCTTGAGGTGGGAGAGGCAACGCTTAGGGCCACTTCTCTGCTGTGGAGAAGGAAGCCAGGATTGTGAGGACTTTGGTTAGATCTGCTCATCTGCTACATCTTCTTTGCCAACACAGAAGCTTCTGTGACCAGATGGCGAGGAGCCAGTCCACACAACAAAGGCCTCTGCCGTGAGCAACATGTCAGCCTTTCACCCATATTCACGAAATCTGGTTGCTTCAGGTAGTAAAAATTCCAAGGCAAAAAGGCTCAGCCACCTCCCACTCTGTGTGATCTGATCTCTTTTTTCTTGGTACACAAGCCACTTTGAAAGTTGGAGAGATTTTTAAAAGTTAAGAGAGACTACAAGAGCAAAAGAGATTAAAACAGTCTAGATGACTGGGTTCACATTTCTGACCTGGCCATAATTTATAAAATCCCTTTTTAATGGCCACAGTAATACTAGTTTCTTATTATTGTAGTTTGACACACTTTCAAAGCACTACATGTCCTTTTGAAGTGGATAATGCACAAAGAAAGGGTGTGTGATATTATTGTTGAAAAGAAACCTAAATGGGGACTTGGAGTCCTTGAGTATAGACAAATGTCTTGTTACCTGGGTCACTCAGTGGACTAGGCAGTCACTTGGTGGGGACGTGTGTGAATGTGTGCCTTTAGGAGAAAAGAGAACTCTAGAAAGTTTGCCTTGGGAAAAAAAAAAGTGCTAAACTTTCAATTCTCCTAGCTTCTTTTGTTGCTGCAAAATTATATTCCTTAACACAGCCCTGGGGAGAGCTGCTGTCACTGGGCAGCAGTTGGAAATAATGCTGTGGAATGACACTAAAGTGGATCCGAGGATTTGCACAGTCCTAAGGCCTGAATAGCTAGAGATATTAAATAACAACCCCAGGCCAGCCTCACACCCGGCAGGGAAACTGCTCAGGTCCCAGCACATGAACTCACAGGAGGTAAGGCTTGAGGGGCCAGGCATGGCCCTCTGCCCCTCCCTGTTCTCTAAGGACAAAACCCAGCCTCAGACCACACAGAAGAAGGTGAGCAGATGGGCAAAGCTTAAACATCCAAGTAAGAAAAAAGGAAAACAAATGAAAAGCCCATTCTTATTATTGTACTACTAAGAAAAGAGGAAATCTGTGATCTTTATTGTTTCTTAACTAAATATTGTCCCTTTGCCTTAGGCACTATAATCTCTTGAACTGAAAAAAATAAATATATTCAAGACAGAAAGGGCTGGCTTTGTCCAAAGAGGATTTGGATGGTAAAACCCTCAGGACCGAGACCCTTAGATGGTGCAGGTGTAGCCTAGACGCCATTGGCGGCAGAAATGCTACCCACAGGCCACAGTTGGAAGAACAATATCTCACCTCTAAGCTGTCTGCCCTATGGCCTCCTCTTAACGTTCTAGTCTAACTGATAACGGTTTGAGAAAAACTGGGTTGGCTTGTTTCAGCTGCTCATGGCCCTATCAAGGTTTAGAAGAGTCTGCATGAGCAGAGATGTAGGACTCACGTGGGCGACTCATGTGCGGGACTCAGGTACTGCTTAGAAATGAAACCATGGATGAAACTGACCCAGGGCCCGCTGTGGGTGTTAATTAGGTTAAAGATTTAAATGCTGAGGTTGTTTTTTTTTTTTCTTCCCCACTAAACAATGGATTTTATCAAGTGAGCAAAGGGAAGTCTCCACATGCAGACAAAACAATGTCAGCGATAGAAAAGATTCCCTGAATAGTGTTTCCTTCTGACTTTTTCCTTTTCTTGGTCATGTCTTTAAAACTTGGTAAAATCACTCCTTAATATAGAAGCAAGAACTTGCCAATGCTAGTTCATTCATTTTATAGTAAAATAAATGCTTTTTACTAAACTCTGATTAAAAAAATCTTCCCTGAATTTTTGAGGCAGTAATTCCCTTGGTTTAATGTAAAACAACAACAACAACAACAAAAAAAACCCTCTGTAAATAGACATACTCCATACTCCACAAAGACATTCAGTAAGAGAAGAGTTCTTGCTCTGAAATAAAGGCCAGAACTTTCACTAGGCATGGTAGAACAATGGTGCAGAAATCAGAAGCCACATTTTGCACACCTAACAAAGAAAACTATTGGTGCGTTCTCTGCAATTAGCAGAAGACACTGCCCCTAGAGAATGAAACAGCTCTGTCTGTGTTTCCTGCTGTCACGCTGATTGTTCCTGGCAGAAGCACCACCTATACCTATGAACACTTGGTAAATGGTCATTGATGATGACAATTCATATCTGCCCAGGACAAGGATGGCACTCTGCCTGTCTGATTCTGTAGGCACAGTGCCACCCAAGTCACAAATGTCAGCAGCAGGTGAGTGCTGGGAGTAACAAAGTGGGCCTGTGAGAGCAGAGGAGGATGTCCTAGAAGAGCCACTTTTCCCAGGCCATAGCCTCCTGGAGAGAACAAAAGGAAGTCTTTCCAGGTTCTTACACTAGACTCCATCTGCTAGGACATTTAATTAGGCTCCCAGATTGAAGAAAGAATTTGAGGAAAATATTTCACAGTGCAAAGATCCAGGCCTGCAATTACTTATTTTAATCCATTTTATTGTGGGTGTCAAATAATCTTTGATTTTTAAAATGCTGAAATATAAATATGTACCAAATAACTTAGATATATCACTTTGAGCAGGGAACTGTCTTACATTTTATTCACAAATGATTTTGTTCGAGATTTATGGAGACTGACTTTCCCTTAAGAAATCCCCCGTTTAAGATGTTAGCTAGGTTCCATTAGCACAAAACGTTGCCTGTATTTTTCCTAGTAAAGATGAAAACATCCTGTTAGCACTTTAAAACTCTTTGACAATGCAATAACAAAAGCTCCAAACTTCTCTCTGCAGCAGCATCCTAATGAATTTAACTGGGAAATGATAAAGAAATAGAAATCCCAGTCTTTGGGATTTTTCTTTTAATTGCTAATTTTACTTTGCACTGAGGCATTAATCCTTGAAGAATAGAGAGCAGCTTGTCAGTAACCCACAGAGAAGGGCATGGGGCTGGGAAGCAGGAAGCCCCAGACACAGGAGAGCACACTGGGCCCCTGTGGAGTCTGCCACTGCCTCACCATGCCGGCCCTCACAGCTCTGCCTCTGTTCCCCAGAAGCCAGCCCAGCCAGCACTGGTATTCAGATTAAGCTGCTAGTCCCAGCCAGGCATGGCCCAGGGAGGACTGTCAGAAAATGGCTTGAAGAAAAGCCACCAGATCACAGATGGGGGAGATCCAGCCAGACCCAAGCTGCATTGGGTACATGCCATCACCTTGTTCACAGGGCTCCTGGAGGTGGGGGCATTTTCTTCTTTTAACCAAGAATAACAAGAAAACAATGAATCTCCAACAGAGATTTAAAAAGAAAGAGGAAGGGAGTTCTGTAGAGTCAAGCTACTCATTCAGCACTAAACACTGGTTTCTATGGGAACAAAAAATGGCTTTGTGAGTCCAGAGCAACTCCCCCCTCGGCTCCCCAGCAGGGCCAGTCTGCTGTCCCAGTATTGTATTTGTGTGGCCAAGTTTTCTTCTGTCTCATTCACACTCCGGGCCCCTGCCTGCCCCCAGCAACACTGCCCATCGCTCCAGAAGAAGGAGAGAAAGAAGAAAAGGAGTTCACAGGACAGCATCTGGGCTGAATTAAATCAGGCTACAAAAGTATCCAGGCAACTGAGTTCCGCGCACTGCCAGAGATCCAGGGCTATCATTTTGTCTCTTGCCTCATTTTTGTTCCCTCTTCAAGCAGCTCATGAGTGTGCACAATTTCCTGACACTTTTCATGCACGACACACATAATGCAAGTTTTAAATTAAGTTTTCATGTGCATTAAGTGCTACTGGTACACAAGATAATATTATTAAAATAATAATAGTAATATTCTACAGCACAGATGATCAAGATTCAGAGAAGCACGGCTTAAAGCAAACTTCAAATCTTTAAAGTGTTATACTCTATTGACCAGCATGTACATGAGTGCACAAGGAATAATCAAAAATGATATTTAGGGCTGGAGAGATAGCTCGGTGGTCTAAGCACCTGCCTGGCAATCACAAGGACTAGGGTTCAATCCCCGGTGTCCCACGATGTGCGGGCCCTGCGTGCCAGCCACTGAAACAGCATTGGGGAGGCTGAGGCAGGAAGATCACTATGAGTGTGAGCTGTGTAATGAGACCCTGTACCAAATAAACAAACAAATAAATAAACAAATGATTTTTAAAAATTTTTAAATTTTAAAAAGTATCAAAATAAAAGATATATTGCCCTTTAATTTATCTCAAACTATCCTCCCTAGCTTCAGTGCCTCCCATCTCAATCCCACTGTTGTAGCCACGTTCTGAGGCAGCTCTGCAGCTCTCAAATGCTTTGAGCTGCACTTCCATGGCTACCAGGGAGACTGATTTCACAGCATCTACCTTTCGTCGCTTAGACTCTGAGGAAAAACCAGCATGCCCCGGTATCAGATGCAGTGAATAAGGGGGACAAGGAGACACTGCCTTGTTTCTATGAGTCTGCTTTTCCATTGGGCAGCACTTGGCATTCACACTTTTTATCACCTGCCATAGCACTTAAGAAAGAGGACTTTAGAACTGCTTTAGAAAGTAGCAAAAATGATGGCCTCAGTGTATTTAAACCTACGGGATGCATATTGAAGAAGCTTAATGGGAATGTCTTCTTTATTGTAATAAGTTGTTTTAATTTAATTATTCACTGTATGCTTTGCATATAGGATAGGATGAGAAAGAGAGAAAACCTGTGCATGTCACTCCTAGTTAGCTGTGATAGCAGTGTTTCCATGTTCAAAGACTGAGGTCAAACCAAGCCCGAAGTGCCTCTCTTCTTTTTGATGAAGCTCCTTTAATTTGGCTTTTCTCTAATACATTTTGACTTTTAATTTTAAAATGGGAAATATTTATGAATCTATTACTCAAAAGCTGCCATGCAAAACATTTTAACCTATAAATCCTGATATTTCACTAAGCGTTAGGACTTTATTTTATGAAAGAAAAGGCACATTTCTTAACATAGTATGTAAATCATCACTAAAATATTTAGTGCTACAAGTTTCTTCGCCTTCAAAGGCACTTTTTTCTTGAAAAAGCTCCACAGAAGTCTACAGGGCCCATGAATGTCACTCACAGGCACACTTCCAGCTACAAAAGCATCCGCATTTTGTTTGTAAGTGTTTACTTAAGAGATCTGCAATTCATTTTCTTTTGCAAGATGAAAATGTCAATTTTTATCCTCTAAATTCAAACTTGTAGAAAAAAGTTGAACCTATTTATGTGCCACTGCATTGTAATCTCAGTTTTGAAAAGCATCTTGGGATATGTAGCATGAAAGGAGTTATTAAAGATTGAGAATGATTTCAAGCTTTAGTAAGAAATATGGTTTATTCATAAAAGCCAGAAATCATCTTTAAATTCATCTTTTTCTCCTACTTACCTTCCCTATGAACATGTCTTTTTTTTTTTATCAGAAGGATACTAGCAACCTATGTAGATTTTTTTTTCATTCTTAAACTTGCTTTTTTATCCCTCCTGCCAGGCCCAGAATTCCCTTGACTCAGTTGAAGGGCTATTTCACAAATGTTAAGAAAAGTCACTCAAGGTTTAAGGTCACCACATCTTGCCTCTCTTCTCATTTCCTTTTCTTTTTTTTCCTTTGTCTTTTCCCTACAAACCCTCCCAGAACAAAGAAGTCAGTGTCACAGTGCCCTGAAGATGAAAACCCATTTATTTGTGATTAGCAATAATTGATTAGGAATTAGTAAGAGCTTCTGCTCTTCTCCCATATTCACTAGAAACAAGCAATTTTTGTATCTCATCACTCTCAAATAGTTTTCATTTTCCTTGTCCAAGGCCCAAAGGCTGTGCCACCCACCTGTTTACCCTACAACTTACCTGCCTTGACACTGTTTGCACAGACTTTGATGGGAAGTGGGGGTCCCACCCTTGAGGGCACGAATGTCAGGTGTTGGGCCTGGCTCCAGAGAAAGAAGCCACACCCAGAGGTGTCTGGTCTGTCCCGATCATCTGTGCTCCCTCTCGCAGACCCATCCTCTGTGCACCCAGGTTGGCTCAGCAGCTGCCACCTGCTCCCCATAGATCTGGAGGCATCCACATTGGACTCCGCTGCATGTCCTATCTGCCTACCCTAGATACACACCACAAGCTCACCCCAGAGAAAGGTGTGGGTGCTGCGCCATCATAGAGTGTGTGCCCGGGCATTCTCAGAAGCCATCTTTCCTCCTTCCTTGTACAGTGGAGTTCTCCCAAGGTGATCTGTGCTGCTCTGAACCCATTTCCTGCTCCCACCAGCACATCCATTGGACCCATTCCTCACTTTATTTTATTTTACTTTATTTTATTTCTTTTTGCAGTACTGGGTATTGAACTGAGGACCTTGTGCTTGCCAGACAAGTGCTTATTCTACTGTGTTATCTCCCCAGCCCAAAGTATTTCTTTTTAAAAGCTTTTTTAAAAAAACTTTATTTATTTATGCTATGCTATAGCTGGCTTAGCCTGCCCTGGGGGTGGGGCTGGCACAGCATGTGGTGCCGGGGATCAAAATTCAGTCCCTACCGTTGCCTAAGCGGGCGCTCTAGCCCACTGAGCTATCTCACTGGCCCATAGGACCCATTCCTGAAGGTCACCACAGCCTCTAAGCTTGGTGCCCTCCTTATCCACATGGGCCACTCAATGTTCCCCTGTATTGCTGTTCTTTGCTGCCACATCTCTGTCCCCAAACCTGTCTCCTTTCCTAAACCCATCTGATATCTGTCATCACCATAGCTTCTTGGTATCCCAAAGAACTGAGCAAGACACCCAGAAGTTGAAGTGAAAGTATGTTTTTTTCAGCAAAGATCAAAGATTACTATACTCTAAAAGATGGGAGTGAGCTACTGAGACAAGTTGAGGGCTCAGAGCAGCCAAGTGGCAGAGTCTGTAGGTGGTTTTTGTGTGGTGGGAGTGGCTCTTTGATCTGGAATGGTGAGTTACTCCAATCAGAAGCAGATGTAGTTTCTGCTGGAAGGAATAGTTTTTGTCCTTATATTCACTTTTAAGGAACTATCATGGGGCCTAAGGCCTATCTGGGGACTTTAAAACACAATGCAAATTAGGTTATAATTAGTTATAATTAATTGGCAGTTACTTTTGGGTATCTGAGATACTCTGAGGGCATGTATCCCCAGGTATGGCCTAATTCAGTGCTGCAAACCTTTTAGAGGCGGGGTCTCCAAACTGCAACCCCAAACCCATTTTTTTTTTTATCACAAAGTATCAACAGTGTAATTAAACCAGATACTGAAAGTTTAGTTTAGAAATAAACAAAAAACAACTTATCAGCTGCTCAGCTGCTGGGTAACTAGGCTCATGTGCTGACAGAGAGGGCTTTGTGCACCAGCTGCAGTGCACATGCCAGAGGTCCACCATAACTGGACCTAGTTAGAGATGGTGCTCTTTGCAGTCTTCAGAGAGCTATCTTGGACTCTCAAAGTGGGCACTGCATGTGCCCTTTTGTCTTTTCCAGCAGTGACCCAGTTTCTAGAACTAGATGTGCTCTGTGGTTTTGAAGAGATGGCTTCTCGTCTACCCTCTGCTCCTCAGGTCCCCCTCTGGAGACTATTTTCCTTCATCTCCTGCAGCACTGCCCTCGTGTTTGCCTCTTTCTTACTTTTCCTCTGGCCTCTACTCACCTCATCCTCAGCTTCCTTCCTACCACCTACCAACTGCCTCTTCTGCACAGAAGGAGGCCTCCGGGGGAGATTCCTACAGACAAAAGCACAGTTCAAGCAAAATAAGACACCTCCCCAAAACTAGAAGAATATATAGTCTGTGAGAATTTCCAGTGATGCTCTACATATCATAGATCCACAGAATCTCAAAGAAATACTCAATTTAATAGACTCTAAAAGGCATGCTGGCATGCACTCAAGAAAAGCTTCCTCAGCCAGCCTGGCAGTCCACACCTGTCCCAAGCAGTCAGTGTGTTTGAAGCAGGAGGATCAAATGTTTAAGCCCTGTTCAGATAATTTAATAACTTAGTGAGATTTTATCTCAAAGTAAAAAATGAAAACAAGTGGCTGATGATGTATTTCAGCACCCAGGCACTGAAATCTTCAGTACTACAAAACAAAAGCAAGCAAATAAAACATTTCGTCAGTGACTAGTAAACAATGGGACAAAATAACAGAAAGTACAAAGTGAGGTCTCAGCATTTTAGGCAAATTTCCAGTCTAGTGGAAGCAAGGAAATCAAATCAATAACCCTT
>PVKN010035154.1:0-11685 GCA_004027915.1 Capromys pilorides | reverse complement strand
GCAGTTGCCTGAGCCCTCCTAAGCAGGCGCTTTAGACCACTGAACCATCTCGCCGGCCCCGCAAAGATATATTCTTATAGGTTAAAAAAAACCCTGATATTAAAATAATAGGGTGAAGACTTCTGGGATAATAGCTCTGGACAAGGAACTCAATGCCCCATCAGTCTTTCAGGATACTACAATAACTCACTTCTGACTTACATACAAACCAGGAAAAATGATAATCTACCCCACGTTTTCAGGACATTACAGATCTTGCCCCCACCTATTACAACCTGCCTAACTGGACCTTTCTTCAAATTCCTGAGAATTACAAAAGTTTCAGCTAAACCTACACACATATACTCAACTAACCATAAACAGAAAATATAGTCAGTAAAAACTGCATTTAATATACCTAACCTGCCAAACACCACAGCTCACTGGCACAATGGTGTTGAGTAGGTCTACCTCGATGGCTAGGGGCTGCAGCTTGCTGCTGCTGCCCAGCACCCCAAGAATACTGTACCACAATGCACTGCTCGCCAAGGAGAAGATCAAAATTAAAGCCTTCTACTGAAAGCCTATTCCTTCTGCCCTAATGTAACGTCAAAAAGTCCTAACTGAAACCATCTTAAGTCAGGGAGCATCATATGTACTGGTTTCCCTTCAGACAGGTGTGTCCCTCAGGGGTCAGTCATCCATACCTGGGTGGTGTGAGGTTACATGTGCAGAACGGATGGGAAGGCCAAGCTGGCAAGTCTCAGCAGACAACAAGGACAATCATCCCAGTACAATGTAAGAAAATTTATGTCAGCGTCACTAGATTTTGTGTTATTTTACCTGTCAGCTATACTGAAGATAAATTATATCTTTTAAATTTGAAGGTTTTTTTATGAGGAAAGGAGAATCTTACTTATGTCTCACTGATGGGTGATATATTTTCTCCAGGGTTTATTTCTGGTTCTGGCAAGCAGCTAGGCTAGGGAGGACTGTCTTAATCCCATCAGGGACTGAAGTAATTTAGAAGTTTTGGTTTTGTGAGTTATTTTTAACTCATCCTTACCCTTAGGCTCCTTGAGTCCTTTTTAGGGTCCTAACCATAAGTCTAGGTGCTATCAAATTCTGTTCTCCCTGGACAATTCTCTCTCTTGTCTCTCTATGCCAGGAACATTTCCCAAGGGCCTTCTGAGTTTCCTGGATGTCTGCTTTCACTTTGGAACTGACAAGTGTCTTAAAAAGAAAAAATGACCTTGAGTATCTTTCTTCATTTATTTCTTCTTCCAGATGTCTGCTACAAGTTTTTAATTCCTTAGTAGCATTTCACTTGCTTCAGACTTAAAAATACATATATATTGCCTAAAATTTCTAGTTGCTCATAGCAGGAAGTTGTCCAAGACTGCTTAGCCACTTTTGGAAGCCAAATTTCATATGTTACCCACATCCTTCCAATGAAGGTCATCATTTTTAGAATGAAAACTAGTCCTATTTTCCAGGACTTTGGGTCCCTCCACATTGTGGAGGTTCTTAGAGCTAACTTCTGCATTAATTCTTAAGCCTGATGGTTTGTTTTCTCAAGAGCTCTCTGAAAACACAGGCCAACGTGGCATGTTATCTGCTGCTGCCATAAGATCCCAAACTCAGCTGGAGAAACTCATGAATCTGAGGAAGGGCTGTCTAGTCTCACACACACACACACACACACACACACACCAAGCGCACAACCATTGCCTTTAGCTTTGCAGAGTGCAGTTAATTCACCCACTCTTTCTGGGATGTGGATAATGACAGGAGTTAAGCTAATGGGAGGGGGGAAGCTGAGAAGCTTTGAGTGAATCCTATCCACCATTGTGATGTGGCACTTTTTTTTTTTTTCTTTTTTGAGACAGGGTCTTGCTATGCAGTTCAGGCTGGCCTTGAGCTTACTTGGTAGCCTAGGTTGGTCTGGCACTGACAAAGATCCTCCTGACAGGCACCTGATGAGATGTAGTTCTTACACGAAGAAAGAAACTTTCATCCCTCCTGCTGTCTTGTTTTATGCCCAACCCGTGATACATTCTGGCTAATTTCCCACAAGCACAGTAACCAAGAACCTAGCTGGACTTCTGGACTTCCTGGTTTTTATGCAAAGTGTTCTTTGAGATTCCTTTCCAATCAGGAGAGCCTCTGAGAAAGTGACAGGGGTTACCCAGCTGTGATTGGCCTCTGAGGGAGTCCTTGGAGCATGTTTCCTATCCATCCACTTTACTAACGCCCTGAGGTACAGGCTCCCATCATCTGATGCAGCTGGTGCTAAAACCACTTGGGTCAGTGGACTCCTCCAGCCCTTAAAGCCTGGGTTGTGGAAGCCAACGTTGGACGGTTATAAGACATAAACTTCTTTGTTCTGTATTTCTTAAATATATTGCCATATCTCTGCTAATGCCGGGCTAAAGCCATCAGATTCATTTTTCAGTTCCCTCCTGCTCACTGCCAGTTCTATTTCTAGATGCTCTTCACGGAAGTTCTCTATCTGGTTAGCCTCTTGGCTCCCTGTCCCCCAAGAGCACTCATTGAAGTTCATACCACTAGGTGAGTGAGTCCTCTTCGTGAAAGCAATCATTATGTATCCTTCTACTTAGCATCCCTCTCCTTGCAGGGCTTACTACATGATGGGGAAGACTTTCAGCTCCTCTGATATCTATTCTAAATTGCTAAGGAGTGGTCCTGATGCAGTGTGACCTTTCCCCCAGTTTTCCTCCCTCATCCACCAGGTGATCCTCTTTAGTGCTAAGGCATATCCCACATTCCACTGGGCCAGCAGCTCAGTAACTATGGCAAGCCACAGGCTGGGTTATACTGGGTCACTTAGGGAGTTTCTCTGCTCTTTATACAAGAGATCATTCTCCCTGCTCACCATTCCATAAAAGGTGCTTGAAGTCTGGTGGGAATGTGGACTCACTTGAGCTATGAAAACTTTCTTCTTGTTTACCATCCTTCACCTAGTAACCAGCACAAAGCATGTGTGAGCGATCAAGGACTTGTACCCGTTCAAGCCAGTGAACACCGCTCGCGGAGACTCCCGTTTTCTCTTGGAGGGTCTGACTGTGTTGAGGGTTCTCAGCAGTCTGGACAGAGACAAAACTGGTCAGATCAGCCGAATTCAAAGCCCAAAGCAGGCTACATTTAATGCCCATTTATGCTTGCAGTTGGGGACTGTCAGCCATGTCACCTGGATCTATAAATTCTTTTGAGGGGGAGGAGGGTACCAGAAATCGAACTCAGGACCTTGCAGTTGCCAGACTATAAAGTGTTGCTGTCACATGTGTATACCTCATCTTCTTCTTGAAGTTCTATGAGATTTAATCCTGCATTATCTTTTCTCATTCTTTCAAGGGGCCTTCCAACATTCTACCTCTCTCCTTTCTCCATCACAACCTGAATACGTCCACTCAGAAGCCTATACTGTGGCACAACTGTGTTAGATAATTAGGGAGGTGATTCAGGTTAAACGAGATCAAAAAGGTAGGGTCCTCTATGGTAAAATATATTTGCTTAAATGAGGGATGGGATGCCAAGGTAGCTCATAAAACATTCCTAGATACTGCTGTGAGAGTGATTCTGAAAGACATTAGCATTTGAATGTATGGGATAAATAAAGCAGGTTTCTTTCTCCATACAGGAAGGGCATCATCCAATATTTGAAAAAGGTGGTGTGAGGGAGGATTTCTTCTCTCTGCCGACAATTTGAGCAGATCAGTCTTCCCCTGCCTTTGGCACTGCTGTCAGGTTTTTAGACTCAGACTAGATCCTGAGCCTTTGAACCACACCACTGGCTCTCTTGGGTCTCATCTGTAGGCAGCAGACTGGGACTTCCTTCCTAACCACCTGAGCCAATACTTTATAACAAATCTCATGTTATCTTAATGAGTGGTTATTAGAGGAAAGAAACCATTAAGGACGAGTCTTCTAAAACAGTTGTGGGCTTTCTAGAATTGCCTTTCTCATGTGTTCAGCTTTAGAGAAGCTAATGACTCAATTTCTAGTAGTAAATAATGTGCTAATAGTTTATGTGTGATGTGGCAGTAAAGATGTACAGAATACTGGCATGGGGTACTCATAACTGCTTACAAAAAACAAGGATCTGGGTGACTGTGAACATTATATATTCCAACAGTTTTTGAAAACTGATAAATACAAAGTTGGCTAAAGTCGCTAGACAAAGCAGTGAGAGGAAAGCTCAGGGACTTAAATTTCAGTTCAAGTGCAGTGTAAATGACCTGAAGGATTCTTTGTAGGTTCTGAAAGCCTCTGTCTCCTATAGTGATAAGATTGAAATGGCTGATATGATATGCAGCATCTCTTGCAACTGGCTAAAGAGAAAGCAAGTTGAATTTCCATTCTAAAATGAGAGTAGGGGCCAGAGGGAGAGCTCCGTGGCACAAGTGCTTGCCTGGCAAGTGCAAGGTCATGAGTTTGAACCCTGGTACCTAAATAAATGAATAAATAAAGTGAGAGTGAGAAAGAATGGGACCAGGATGGAAGTATGTGAGAAGATCCCAACAAAGCTGAGGGCATAGAGTCCCTAAGTTCTTCCTTTTCTTTTTCTTTTTTTAAAAATGTATTTAGTACAGGGTCTACAGGGTCTCACTACACAGATCAGACTCATAGTGGTCCTCCTGTTTTCAGCCTCCCAAGTCTGGGATTACAGGCACGTGTCACCAGGCCCAGCCTCAATTGCCATTTCAGTGTGCCCCAGGGGTGGGGCTGGCACTGCATGCAGGGGATTGAACCCAATCCAGTTCCCCTGAGCTATCTGGCCAGCCCAAGTCCCTAGGCTTTGATGGGTCTTTGCTGCTTGTGGGAGAGCCCTCCTTCTGCCCCACTGAGGGGAGTACCACTCCTAGGTCTAAGGAAGCTAGAATAGCCTCCACTGAGGTAGCTGCCACATAAAACAAGTCTCAGGACTCAAGCTTACTTTGTTTCTAGACCTATACCAGCCTCATCCCAGCAAAATCTCATGAAAAGGAGGTACAAAATACCCAAAGGACATGACCTGCGCTCTATAGAAACTAGAGTTTTCTGATTTATACAGATAGAAATCTAGGGAACACGTGTGAGGATAAAGATCAAGGGTGTGGAAGATGGAAAATAACATTAGATCAGGCTGAATTTGAAGCAGCCTCACTAAGCAGAACTTCTGCTCCTAATGCTGCAGCTCTGGGAGTCAGAAAGACAGTTTGTTCAGTTTGGCTGAAACGTGGACCAAAACATAGCCCACAAGTGAACCCCAAATACTGTCTGCTTTGGTTTAATGTAAAGGAATGGGTTCAAATGCTTGGGAAGATTGGAATATTAGAGTAGATTTGTCATTTAAGATCTACTTACCTACACTGAAGGGATCCAGAAGAAATTCCCATCGGCAATATTTTGAGAAATAAATTTGTGAGGGAGCCCCAAGATCCTTAACAAGCCCTGTGATTGCTCTTTTCTGTATTTCAGCCCTTACCATAGGAATTGTAGTCACTGAGTTGGAAAACAAATATACTGGGAGCAATGGCATCCTAGGGTGGCAGAAGCCATGTGGTGGAACTCAACTGCCAGATGAAGGTAGGCATGTGCACACCTTGATGGACACAAGAGCAACAGCCATCACTGGAGACTTTTTGATCTCTAGAATTGGCTGGTCGATCGTGATGTGCCTAGGAAGGAAAGCTAGAAACTTGTTAATCTTTCTTCCAGCCTTCACAGAAGAGGCCAATAGCCTTTACCAGGATAACTATGCATTGAAAAAAAAAAAAAAAAACTATCTGACATTTGGGAAACTATTGAATATCGTCTCTGTGGTAACACTCATTCACAAATCAGAGTAGGGGCTTACATAGGTAAGGTAACCAATGGATCATCAAATAGTAATAGATTATAATAATGGATAACAGTAGTAATATTGAATTATCAAAAGCTACCAGATTAGGTTTCATTGCTTGGGGAAATCAATACATCCTATCATATCTGACATACATATCTATTGTCTTGGCAAATGTCTTTCTTATCCCTGTCACTAAGTTCCACCTGAGTTAGTTTACTTTTAGCTAGAAACACCTTCACTGGCCTCCTTCAGGGCACAAGTCTCTGGCTCTGTGTCATAACTCAGTTCAAAGGGATCTGGAAGATACCACACTGGTCTATTACATTTGTGACTTTGTGTTGATTAGACCTACTGCGTAAGAATTTGCAACTACTTGACTTACTAGTAAGACATTTGCATGCGAGAAAATAGGAAACAAACCCAACAGGTTTCAAGGGCTTTCTTCCACAGTGAAATTTCTAGGGATCTAGTAGTATGGAGCTTAGTGAGATATTATTTTATAAAGTGGTGGACAAATTGTTGCATCTGGTGCCTCCTATAAGCAAAAATAAGATGTCAAATGGATCTCTGGATTGGGGAAGTAAGATATTCTTCATTTGGATGTGTAACTCTATTTCATTTCCTAAGTGACTCAAAAAACTGTTTGTTCAGTGTGGTGATGATGAAGTAAGAACACAAGAGGGCTCCAAGCAGGTCCAGGCTGATGTGCAAGATGCTCTGCTACATGGACCTTATGATCCAGCCCATTCAATCACACATGAATTGTCAGCCCTTCCTACGGGAACTGTAGCCAGTGAGATGGAACTCAGAGGAAGACAGAGGTGCTATTTAGAGCTTCTGGCAGGCCTTCAGGATTTGGCAGTAAGGTCTTGCCCTCTTCTGCAGACTACAACTTCCTTTAAGAATCACTCTTGGCCAAACGTTGAGCCTTGGTAGACACAGAATGCTTAACCATAGGCTTAACCATGAGCAGCTGATCATGAACTTAAGAGTTGTAACTGAGTCATGAAGCTGATCATGTACAGCAGCACTCTCTCATCCAGAAGAAACAGAATACACCAGAGTTCATGCTTCAGCATACCAGCCATGAAAGTAAGTTATAGTGAAGGCATGGCCCAAATGCTATGGGCCCGTTTCCTGGTAAACCACCCTTTCTCTTCTGGATTACAATGGATAGCTTGCAGGGAGTCTCCTACTATCAGGTAACAGAGGAAAGGAATTAGTCTTGGTTTATAGTTGATCCTATGTGCTGTTGCCATTTGAAAGATGACAAGATAACAGCTAGTACTGTAGCACCTTTCTGGGACATCCACAAAGGACAGGAAAAGGAAGCTCTCCTAGTAGGCAGACTTTCAAGGCGTGTACCTGAGTGTTTATTTTGCTAGAAAGAAGGAATGACCAGTTTTGTGATTATATATGGATTCATGGGTTATAGCCTATGGATGGATGATCAGAAAGTTGGAACATGATGGTAAAATTAAGATAGTACAGGGGAGAAAACTGCTTAAACTTTTATGAATGGGCAAGTTACTTATGTCTATGTGAACGCACACGAAAGGGTGACCTTGGCAGAGGGCCTGTTCAATGAGCACCAGTGAGCCTCTTTCAGTAGTCATACTTTTCACTTCCAATTTGGCTTTGGAACGAAGTGCCCATGGAAGTGGAGACAGATGTCAGCATGAGCTCAGCAACCAAGACCAGACACTGCTGAGCATCCAATTTGTCAGCAGTGAAGACCAACATGGAGGCTCCAATATCAAAACATTCTGAGGTGATGGCAGATTGATTACTTCAGACTGCTTCCATCACATATGTGGCACTATTTTGTCCTTAATAGGACATTTACTGACAGGCATTTGCCTTCTTTGCATGCTTCTATCAAAACTATGGTCTGTAAATTTACTGAATGCCCCATTTGTCACCTTAGTCCACACAGCATTGATTCTGATCAAGGAATTCACAGAAAAGATGTGTAGTAGTGGGCTCATCATGCTCATGGGTTCACTGGCTGTACCAGCATCCCTGACACCTTGAAGAAGACCAACAGGATTATGCAATGGTTTTTGGAAACTTAAAAAGATGGCTGTACCTTGCACATCTGGGGCAAGGTTCTCCACAGGGCTTTTTCCACTCTGACTCAGCACTCCTGTAAGGCACTGTTTTTCTGAAAGCCAGAAAGGGAGTGACACCACTCAGCCCCAGGAGTGACTCACTGCCACAGCTTCTGCTTCCTACTACTGAAACCTGTTTTGCTAGCCCAGAGATCTTAGCACCCAAAGGAGGAATTTCCACCAGGAGTCAGAATAATGATTCCACTGAACTGGAAAATAGCCCAGCTGCTTTAGACTCCCCAGGCACATGCTGAAAACTCAAGTGCAGGCTAAGGTGACTGAAGAGGATGGGAAAGGAAGGAAAATGAAGAATAGGTAGCAAAAGGTGATTATAAATATTATGATCACAGGGCTGGGGAGATAGCTCAGCAGAATAAGTGCTTGCCTGTCAAGTACAGGGTCCTGAATTCAATCCCCAGTATAAAAAAAAAAATTATGATCACATGACAAACTGTTGAGCATTTGTTCCCTATTTTATCACAAATGTGTATGTGTGTGTGTGTGTGTGTGTGTGTACACACACCAGTTTTAATCAAGGCTGCGATAACGAAGTACCATAGACTGATAGCTTATAAAAAAAGAAATTTATTTCTCAGTCTGGAGGCTTGAAATCCAAGATCAGGGTGTCAGCGTGGTCCGATCCTGATGAGAGTTCTCTTCCAGACCACAAACTACTGACTTTATTTTCCTGTAACTGGAAAAGGTCAAGAGCTATGTTCTCACTCCTTATCTTTTTGTAAAATAAAGTCACTAATTTTATGTATGCAGACTCTAGCTCTTGACCTAATTACCTTCCAACACCATCACATTATGGGTTAGGATTTCAACACAGATTTTGGGGAGGTCACATTCAGTCTGTAACACTCTTCATTTCTGCTGTTATTCCTCTACCTTATTTTTCTCCACCTTGTACCATAAAACATATCATAGTACTTTTAAAACATTCTAAGATATCAAGAATAAACATTCAAGTACTTCTGAAAGAGTTGATGTTTTTGGTTGTATGCAGGATATATGACTCATGTTGGATGAAATCATGACCTTTGGAGTTTTAAACTAAGGTTTAAGGTATGTATTAGTGCCTAAGAGGACGACTTGTGATTAACTTTATGTGTCAGATTGACATATCAGAGTATCCAGGCATTTGAAAAAACATTATTCTGGGTGTGTCTGAGGGCCTTTCTGTGATTAACATTCGGTCAGTTGAGTACACTGTACTCTCATATAGGCTTACACACATTGTACACATGCATTGGTTGTCCTCTATAGATAATTCACTGATGTACCCACCTTGCCTCCATAAAACCCTTTAATTTCTCTTCAGTTAAACAAGACACAATCATTCACACGTCTCCTGAGTTTGAGCCTAAGGGTAGGGACCAGCTTCTACCTCCAGTCCCTAACACCACAGCTGGCACATCAGTATTCAGTGGTCATGTGCTTGGAGTACGCCCCTCCAGGGTTCCTTCCTTTCTGGCCACTGAGTGCCAGGCTGCCATGGTTTCTAAGCTGCCTTCCAAAGGCGCTGGGTGGACCACACTGCAGAATGCTTTGTGTATTTGTCCCCTTTGTGTAGCACTCCCTCCCTGGAAGCCACAGGGCTTTCCCAGGCTTTGCAGGATGGGGTCTAGTGGTGCCATACACAGCTTAAGTGTTATCAGGGATGGGTCCAGCTGTCCTCATTTGCCCCTCAAAATGGTTTCAGCCTGTGGCTTTCAACACTAAACACAGAGCAGAGCAACTTAATCACACAGGGCAGGGTGGGTAGGAGAAAGTATATGGGGATTAGTTCCAAGATGCAGGTTCCAGTCTTTAATAAGTCAAAGAAACTCTGTGACCCATGTTTTTTGTTTTCAATTGTTACACGAACAAATTTTAAAAACTTGTCTAATGGGATGTTTGTATGACTCAGATGACTGCGTGGAAATGTACTTTGAATTTGAATAGAATTATAAGCCTGTAAAACTTGAATCTCCCCTTGGATAAAAGAAAAAGAAATTATCCAAAACCTAAGAGCCCATTGGTAGATTTATATTCCAAACACACACACACACACACGTTCTTAAAGAACAAAAATGGCCAGCCAAATAACTGAGTGATCAAAGCACCTGCAAGCAGGCACAGGGGCTGGGGTTCAATCCCCGGGCCTATGGGGTGCACTGAGACAGCAATTGAGACTGGGCATGGTGGCTTGCACCTGTAATCCCAGCTCTTGGGAGGCTGTAAACAGGTGGATCACCACGAGTCCAATCTAGTAGCGAGATCCTGAACACCCTGCAGACCCTTCCTCTCCCCTCCCAAAAAAAAAAGGAACAAAAGAGATGGTTTAGAAATTAATTTTATTCTCATGACCAAAAACATGAATGGAAAATCTTATTTACACTGAAGTTTGTATGGGCAACCTCCAGTCATCAAGTTGTAGGTCTCTTCACAGTGGAACAAAGAAGAATCATCCAGAAATGAGTGCTATGCTCAACTGCTAATGCTTAAGCAGTGGTGGCACGCTAACACATGCGTGCTGCAGTGGGCTGTTTGCATCAATGAAAGGCTCTAGTAGCCATCACTGCTCTAAACCAACAGACTGTATATAATTCCAAGCTAGGAAACACGGAAATAGACCTTGCAAAACATGTTAGAGGTTATTGTACTTATTCACTTAATGTGCAAAAAATATTTGTTATTCTCTGGAGGGGTGAATTGGCTGACTACACATTCATAGCCTTGGATTAATTAATGTGCCACCATATATTAGATATAAGTTGGGAAGCATGCAATACATACCCATTGGAATGGCTAACATATTTGAAACTACAATTTTAAAAGTCTGGCAATGCAAAATACTGATGAGGGTTTAAGAGCAACTATAGCCTTCATGTGCTACATTTGGTGTTACATGGACATAGCTTTGGCAATTTGTTTTCAAGTTAAATAGATACTTACATACGACCCAAAAGTTCCACTAACCTCCAAAATACTCAAAAGAAACACATTTATTCATAAAAAGATCTACATGTGAGTATTTACAGAAGTTTTACTTATAATGACCCAGAAACTGAAACATTCCAGATGTTCATACCATACCCAAACAAAACACCTGCCCAGCAATAAAAAGGTACCAACCAAGGTTGCATGGCTAAATTTCAAAAGCACAGGATCTGATGGAATAAAAATAAAAGGCTACACACAGCAGGATTCCATTTGTATGGCATTCAGGCAAAAGTTAAAAGAAAAAAGGCCAGGAAGGGGTGAGCTGCATCAGGAGAGCCCTGAGAGCGAGCCAAGCAGCCCTGGGCGCTGCCACACCTCAACCTTCTTAGCGCCCAGCAGACTTCTGTGATACTTTGTGGCTGCCCCACCAAAACTTCTGGGGTGTAGACAGACCTGGGTTTAAATGACAGCTTGCCAATTTCCCAGCTCAACTAACTTTAAGGAAGTTAAACTGTCTGCTGGAAAAACAAATCTCAACTCCATTTATCCACGTATGTGCGGGTTTTTCTTCCCTCCCCGGAAGCCAGCGAGTCTGCAGCAGTGGACACCATCTGGCATCCTCTCGTCTGATCCGGTCCTGGCTGTATCCAGAGACAGCATCAGAGTCCACAAGTACCGAAATCAGAAGACTTGACATTTTAAGTGCTTTTGAGAAATTTCATTTATTTGCCATTGTCAACTTTGCTTTTTCAGTTTTCAATTCTTGACATAGCCTACTTAATCACTATCATTTCTAAGTAAGTACTTCTACAAGTACTT
>PVKN010035153.1:0-11670 GCA_004027915.1 Capromys pilorides | reverse complement strand
TGCAGGTGAATGGCCACAAGTAAAAGGTAAGAGAGGCTGCTGTGGCTCTGCTCCCAAGACCCCAGAGAAACCAGGGGTGCTGGATGTGCCCAGGGGGTCAGAGATGTGGAAGAGGAAACAGCCTCAGATATTATGTGGACCTGGCACACCATGATGTCACAAACCTTTTTGCTGTTTATTTTTATTTGGTTCTATATTTAGAGGTTCTAGAAACCATAAAACCATAGAGATAGCATGCAGACTGGGCAGGGCTAGGGCTGAAATGGGGTTGGAATGGTTTACTGCAGAGGGCAGGAGACTTCTTCCTCCCACCCTGCTCCTTCTCCTCCTTCTGTTCTTCCTCCTCCTTCTTCTCCCCCTCCTTCTCCTTGTCCTCCTTCCTCTTCCTTCTAGCCCTGGGGATGGAACCCAGGGCATTTCCACTGAGCCCTTTTAATTTCCATTCCAGATCTTTTAATCTTTTTCTTTCTTTCTCTCTTTTTTTTTTTTTTTGAGACAGGGTCTTGCTAATTTTCTCAGGCTGGGCTTCAGTCTTCCTCAGCCTCCCTGAGTCCTAGGATTGCAAGTATGTGCCACCATGCCCAGCCCTCCCTTCCTGCCTTTTTTCCTTCTGTTTTCCTTTCCTTTTATCTCCATCCCTCCTCTTCCCTCCCATTCCATCCCTGCTCTCCGTCCTTGTTTTCTTTAATATTTTATTAATACATGTTTGTGATACATACTCAATATATCCACTGTAGGGTATTGACAGATAGACCAAGAGACAAAGGGATGGATGTCCCCTAAAAATATACAAATCTGTCTGGCTCACAATTCAAGACAAGAAAACTAGCATGATGTCTTCCAGCCGATGGTGTTGCCCTGAGATGGGGGATGGTACAAGATTTGTGTATCGCAGGAAACCCACGACACTGCCGGCCTTAGGGAAGAAACTGAAAGTGCATGCATAGTGATCTCAGTGGCCAGGGTCACTGGAGCTCAGGGCCACCTGTGTGAGCTCCCCGCGCAGTGCAGAGGCCAAAGGCCACATGTCTTCATCTCAATGCATTAGTATTAAAATGTTCATGCATGCTTTTATTTTCCTGAAGCATTACACCTTGGTCCTTTCACTTCCGCTTCTGCCCCGCCTCTCCCCCTCATCACCTATAAATCAGAAAACCTCCCGCACTGCACTATGAGAACACCCTCCAATATTCTCTCTTACATAAAATCTGGCACAGAAGCTCTGCAGATGCTTTTCGCTGTGCTCCACGGCCTCAGTAGCCAACAGACAAGGCAGCAACATGGATGGTAAGTGGCTGCCCTGTGTGGAGCAAGGCAGGACAGTGTACCTGGACAGGAAGTCGGAGAAGGACAGGCGGACCGGGAACCCGTGGCGGAAGGCCTTCACCAATCCTAGCACCCCGAGGTACTGCAGCTGCGCGGAGACATAGAAGTGGTCGAAGGCGTCGGGCAGCTGCGCAGTGTTGGGCTTGATGCAGTGCACGAAGTGTGGCGAGCACCGGCTCAACCTCCCGGTGAGGTCGGCCAGGGACTTCTGCAGAGAGAGGAGCAGCCGCTCAGCGCGGGGACCTGGCTCTGGGGAGTGGGAGCGGCAGGCCCAAGTCCACTTGTGCGGTGGTCAAGCACTGTGTGGGTGTGGAGTTTCCGGCCGTAGTTGTCTGAGGTGGGGGCGGGACTCTGTGTAATCCCCCTGATGTGCACTGACACGCACTCAGGCTGTGAATGTGAACGTGTTACCCACCCTGAGCTGAGATGCGATGGTCGCTGGATCTCCTCGTTCCAGTCTTTGAAGAAAGCTGGGAGTTCCTTTCTTTTTTAATAACTGTAACAAGAGAGAGAGAGAGAGAGAGAGAGAGAGAGAGAGAGAGAAAATGACTATTTTACTGAATTCCAGTTGTGAAGGAAAAAATAGCAACTTAAACCTCAATCCACATAAGTTCCAGTGATGCCCCGGTTCATGAATTTGATTCTTTCCAAAATTCTGCTTGTGAACTGACTTGGAGGAGAAACAATCAAATGCAGTGGTCAGGTTCAAACTTGACCTTACAGGGAACTGTGATTCCGTTTTTGTCCAGTTGGGTTTGCAACCAGAATCGTGGAAAGAACCGAGTTCCAGAGCAGAGGCAGCGCTGCAGCTTGTAAGCGAACCCGTGAAGGGAGCGTGACAGTACGGACCAAAGCCCTTGGGCCGAGCGCTGGAGCCGGGGAAACGGGAGTCTTCCCTGAAGCGGCCACAGTTGCTGAGAGGCTTGAGAGGACAGGCTTGTGGATGGCGGGCTGGCCACCACCTGCAGCCTTTTGAACTCGGGGATAACGGTGATCCTGCTGCGCTGGTGCTGGGAGGCCGGTGTGGGCTCGCTGTGCCGGCGTGCGCGGCTCCCAGGTCGCGTGCCACGTGCTCCGCTGCGCACAGCAGTAGAGTGACTTACGACGCTAATATTTCAACAACTCACAGTTTGTTCCCTTAAATGCAACTACTGAAAGAATTGTGTAGCTTCATGGGGCTGATGCCATCTTACCCTTTTTTTCTCCTTATTTTTTCTCCTTTTTAACACTGAAATAGTTTAATAAGTCACTTGTCTATGGAAAACGGCAATCGACTGTTTTCCTCAATGAGTAATTACACACAGTGTCTAAAAGAAAAAAAAAAAAACAAAAACCAGTTGCATGTAGAGAAGATTAAATGGTCACGGAGATCTTAGAAATCATCCAAACGAGGTGAGTGGGTGAAGAAGGAAAGGCCAGAAGCGATCAGCGGAGCCCCACGGGGCCTCAGGGGCAGCCTTGGCCCGAGGCGCCGGCTCCTGCGCGAGCTGCTGATCTAAAGTCATTTCTCTTAAAATAGTGTGAGAAACAAACGTGACAGAGCAGTCTCATGGTGCAGTGCTAGCGCTATGAGAGTCGCTCCTTGCCCTCTGCGAAGAGGAACCACAGGCTTCGGCCACTCCGTGCCAGCCGAGCGGCGGCGGACAACGCCCGCCCGTCAGCCCGCTCTGTGTGTGTGTGTGTGTGTGTGTGTGTGGCGCCAGATGAAGGCTGTTTGAGGGGCAGAAACAAGGGAATGAGGAACGGAACACTTACGGAAGAATCATAATACATAAATCTCCGCCCTTGAAACTGAGCGCTCAATTTCCCTCTCTGAGCGGAGGAAGCGCTGTCAATTATCTCCCTTTTGCAGTCCTTCAGGGAAAAGACTAATGGCGCCCAGGCCTGAGAATGTTTAATAATTGAGGTTAAAGATTTCAGTTTAGGGGTGTGCTGAGATTTCTTCCTCTTGCTCTGCAGGAGGATGGAGAAAGGAAGTGGGGGGGGGGGGCGGTGCAGTGCGTGTGAGACCCTGGGGGAAGGTGAGACCGCGGGTGCAGCGCCCTTCTAACCAGGAGCCCTGGCTGTGCGGGGTTAAGGTGCTTGCTCTTGCCTGTGATTGCCACCTCTGTGGTGTGTGCAGCAGGGGCTCCCCAGGTCCCAGGCCTGCTGGTGAAGACACACACACACACACACACACACACGCACGCACACACACACACACGCACACACACACACCTGCCACTCTTCTAAAAGAGTCAATTTTAATTATGCTTTTATTTTAATTGAAAAGCTAAGATATACTCCAGCAAGCTGCTGTACTGATTGCATTTCTAAAATTGATTGGCCTGAGCACCTTGGCAGTCTTCTTTCTATAGTTTTCATTGACATAAGCAAAAAATTTTAAATAAAATAAAATAAAACAAACCATGCTGGATGCAATCTGCAGTCTGGTACAGCAGTCTTAAGATCTCTAAAAACAAAACAAGGAAAAACCTGAACTTTAGGGGGCTTTTGGGTTAGCTCAGGGGTTTAAGTGCTTCTGTGGCCAATCCCAGTCAGGCTCAGGGGATGATGGTTCCATCCCTAGGCCCACACTTAAGGCAGCCTGAGCCAGCAAAAAAAAAAAAAAAAAAAACTCAAAAAAATAAACAAAAAAAACACTTCATGTTTACTATCCCATTGCTTTCAAATAACTCTTTTCAACTCTCTTCAGGAAGTAGAATTCTTAGGTCATGTGTGTGTTCAAATTCCACTGGAATAAATATGTTTAAAAATTAGAAAAGGAAAATAAGGAGGTTTAGAAATGCCCATTAAAAACACCAATGCATCTGAAAAATAGGCTCTGTCTATCAAAACACAGCAATTTATTGTGCAGAGACCCAGACCTCAGAAATGACCGATGCCAGCAGGAGAAGGCAGCTAGGGTTATTTTTGCTCAGCCTCTAGCCCCCAAGTATCTCTTCATTCATCAAAGAGACAGTCGCTAAGATGAGACACAAGTAGGATGTCACACAGATGCTGGGCACAGTCCCCACAGAGGCACTGGCCCCTGAAGCTGCTCAGAGGCCCACTCCAAGCCACCCCCTCTTGGGCCACAAAGAAGAGACGACATCCTCTTCTTTAATTCTTTTAGAATAATACTGCAAGTAGTATTCAAAGTTGTGGGCTTTTTTTTTTTTTTTAACAGAACAACATAGAAGCAGACCTAAGATACAGAGGAGAGGAAGCGTGGCTGAAGCCCACCTTGCGGAGCTCGGGATAACTCTTGCTCTCCCAGGTCACTGGCGAAGCTGCCATCGTCTGGCTCAGCAAGGCCGCCTTATGTCCTCGGAATTTGCAGGGAGGGTAGGATGATATCAGGGATCCTGTCTGCGACAGCTTTGACTGGAACAAATGGCTAATCACGACGTTGTCACTGGCTAGGAAAGAAGAAATGAGCTTGTGGGTGGTGGGCACGGGAGTGTTATGTGAGTTTTTCTGCACAGCCCTTAACAGCCCCACTGAAGCTGTTGTCGTGCAGCCGTGAGAGCCCGGTCCTCCCCAGCGGTCTTATTTATTTCCTCCATTCTTCACACAGCTTGACAGAGTCTGACCTTCATTCGCCCTTGGCCAGCTGTCCTGCCCCCGCCCCCAGCTCTTGGCCTTCGGTCTCCAGGCAGCAGACGCTGACCCTTGCTGGCCAGACACGACAGGCGTGTATGCACAGCTGGCTCATGCAGAGTCTCTTAGCGACTATCAGCAGCCTCTCATTCCAGAAGCTCCTGCCAGGGAAGCCACCCAAGTCCAGCACCCAGGCCACCTCAGAACAGTGAGCACCCGTGGGAGGCCTGGGCTCTGGCCGGTCCAGGTGTTTAGATAAAAAAGGAGAAGCGATAGGACTTTCTTGACCTCTCTAGGGGAAGTTGGGGCTTGGATGAATGGATTCCGGATTACAAATTTCAGTAGCACAATGAGAACAAATTGTACAAAACAGTGCACCAAGCAACTGCCCTTTAATGTAAGGAAAAATTATGAGTGTGGTGAAAACCAAAAGAAAGCTCAGGAATTGCTCCAAGTGAAAGAGGTCCATAAACAAATGATAACTGAAACAAATGGCTATGAGTGGCTGGAAACCAGTATGGAAAGCATCAGTGGGACACCTGCTGAACTTGTACATGGGCCTCAGTTTAGACAGGAGCTGTGGTCAAAGCATATCCTGAATGATTACATTTAAAACTTTATTCCAGTAAAGCACATAGCATTAGGCACCCCCTTGGGATACTCCCTCTTGCTTCAAACACAGGTGTCCCATTGTTCTTGGCACTTTGTGAAGCAAACCTAGAAGTTGTCTCTGAGTGTCTTTAGAAGGTGTGATCAGAAATTTGGAGAATACTACCAAGAGCCCACCAGCAGAAAGGCAGCGTGGCAAAAGGTGATGCGTCCCCACCCACCTTCTTCGCCAGATCTGTACCTTATGACCCTGGCTCCTCCCACGCCAAAATGACAATGAAAAGGAAACATGTTAAAATCATTCAGGTCACTGAGTCAGCCCTGAGGCCACAACTAAAGACACTCAGGAAAGAGCACTTCAGAGCTGCTGCAGGGAGTGGCAGGAATGATGGGACGAGTGTTTGGACTAAGGGAAGGATTGTGATTTCTTTTTATTTTCTTGAAAGAGGGGCTCGCTATGCAGCTCAGGCTGGCCTTGAGCTCAGTTTGTAGCCCAGGTAGGTCTCAGACTTGCAATGGTCCTCCTGCCCCAGCCTCCTGGGTGCTGGGATTACAGGTGTGCACCACCATGGCCAGCCAGAGAGGATTTTGATGGAGATTAATGTCCATGTGGTTTTCACTATAAAGTGTTTCTAAATATTAACTGTATTTTGTATTATACCTGACATTAGTCTTACTTTAAAAATCACTATTTGGATAATTTCCTGAGTTCATGTAAGATAAAGTCCTCACTCACACTGCAGCAGCAAGGAGAAACCCCAAAGTGAGGCCCAGGACTTGGAGGCAGATGTGTTTACACTGATGGGCACTGCTAAGGATCGTTCCCAGGGTATCGGCCCTGGTCTCAGGTGGTCTGGGGCTGACACTGCAGAAGCAAGCAGCAAGTGCAGAGGCAGCACTGCTTTACACAGTGTGCAGCACTGTGGGGACCAGCTGTGGGTCACAGTGCCGGGCTGCTTCTAGGAGACCACAGGCAACCAGAATTGCACCAGGAACCGTTATCTGGGTGCACTGCTGGGGGGACACCTTCTGCTACAACACTGTGTGCATCGAAGTGCCTAGACATTACGAGACAGGTGATTTATTCCAAATGGCTCAGGAAATGTTCACACATAGAAGGGAAGGCAGAAGGAGGAGGAAAGACAGAGAGGGAGACAAAAGAATGGTGATGGAAAACAAGCCGGGCATTGTGGCACATGCCTGTAATCCCAGCACTTGGGAGGCTGAGGCAGGAGGATCAGTGCGACTCTTAGACCAGCCTGGGCTACAAAAGTAAGCTCAAGGCCAGCCTGAACTGCATAGTGAGACCCTGTCTCAAAAAGGAAGAAAGAAAGAAAGAAAGAAAGAAAGAAAGAAAGAAAGAAAGAAAGAAAGAAAGGAAGGAAGAAAGGAAGGAAGGAAGGAAGGAAAAAAATCTGGAGCAAAGTGCACTTGGGAACTCTCTACACTGAAATTGTAACTGTTTTGTAAGTTTGAAACCACTTCAGAATAAACTTTAACAAACAAATGCATCCCATAGCCCATTTAAATTATTTAAATTATTAAACACTCATCATTTACATCTTTAACAAGTTGGTATATAAAATAGGCCCACAGATACATAATACACCATATTATTCTTCTGATGAAAAGTGTCCTATAATGAGATGAAAAGCTCTAGACATAAATAGTGTGAGGACCAAAATAGAGAGCTGACCCACTTCTGTGCTTTCTCTGAGTCACGTGTCAGGCTACACGAAGAGGTGGCTGGACCCAGCCAGCCTGCAGCCACAGAGCCAGCCACAGCTGCAGGAGCAGCAGGGGAGAGTGAGCCCTCCCAGGACAAGCCCCGCTGTCCATGCTTTGCCCTGGGGAGGGGATGCTGACAAGAGGCAGTGTGAGCCTTCCCTTCCTTTTGTAAGGGAATCCTGAGATGCTCTGCACCTGTCCTGCTGTGCATAGCCTGCTGTGGGAGCTGTCGCTGTTGACACTCATGGTCGCCACACAGAGAACCTTCCACTTCACAGATAAGCTACCTCTGGTGGCCACATTACAATCAGGCCTCTGCCTGATTGTACAGGAGCAAAAGGAGCTGGAAATTGCCCCCGTTGTTGGCAGTGGATCTATGTTCCCCTATTCTCATGAGAAGATTGAAGTCCTTCCTTGTGGGCCAGGTAGTCTTTACCTTGAGGCACAAATGGGTGCACCAGCTTCAGCCCCCAAGGTCCTGTGTCCCAGACACCTGACAACCCTTGGTTCTGTGTCTGCCAGGCACAGTCCTCCATGGAGGGACCCCACCACAACCTGTCCTCCTCAACCAGGCTCTGGGACAACAAGGGCACTGCACAGAGACAGCAGAGTGCTCAGAGACAGAGGTTCATGTTGTTTATCAGTTATTGCTGGCGGTAACTTTCTGTGGCACCCAAATACTCCACAGATCCATAAGGTACTGCCATGACCTGGCAGCTTTGCCTGTGTAAGGGAGTGAGTGAGCAGCTCATGCCATGGGCTGAGTGTGGCCTGTGCTGTGTGGCTGGGAGCGGGGTGGATCTTGCTGTACCCACTTGGAGTATGCAACGCTGCTTCCCCTTTATAGCAGTAGAATGATTCCTGATAACTAGAGCAAGGGCCCAAGCATTTGCTCCTGCCCCTGTAAGCAAACACTCTTGCACTCCTGTACCAACACAAGGGCATGAGGCCCTAGGTTTAATCCCTATCACTGCAAAACAAACAAAATGGTTAAACAGAAAAATAGATATATACCAAAGCTCATTGTAAATTCTGCTGCTGTGTTTCAAGTACAATACTTACTTAGCTTTTCTTGGAACCAGTTGGTAAGTGAACATAAACACTGGTTTTAAAATTTCAGCACTCTCAGCACTCTCCTAAGCAAAACTGTGATGCCCTGGTCATCAGGTCCTATTCTGCACACATCTATGCGTGTGCATGTTGTACCGTTAGGAAACCTAACCCTAAAGAAATGCCCATTCTAAAACATGCTCCATAATTGATCTTCATAAAAGATCACGTTCACAGAAAAGGTGCATGAAAAATGAAGTTTAAAACCCCACAAACTGGAAGGGAGATCTTTTGTCCAATGCCAAAAACAGGAGCTCTTCCTTCAGGTATTCCAGCTCCTTAGTTCTTCACTGCCTGCCCACTGAACACTTTTAGCATCAGCCTCAGCTCCGCAGAGTTGTGTTAACCACGAGTCCTGAGCTGCATGGGGCACAGCCTGGAGAAACAGCGCGATCCAGCCAAGCTGCCCCAGTCAGGGCTGGTGTGCTGTCTCTACCTGGGACAAGCTGCCCGCTCGGCTAGGCTGTGCTGTGCTCAGCTGGGCTCAGCTGTGCTCTGCTCAGTGCTGCCCCATTAGATCCAGTGATGCTTCTGCTTCTGGCCAGGAAGAAGGCCCCGGCTGACCACGAGCACATGGAGCCCACACACTAAGGCATTATAAAGTTTCTTGGGAAGACCTGAGCCTCTGTGGAGTGGCTAGGAAGAAAGTAGCCACTGTACAGCAGAATCATGTGTGTGTGTGTGGGGTGGGGGGGTGTTATATGCACTTAGCCTACAGCTTCATATACAGTATACAATTATAGCTAATATATAGAGAGTGCTAATCCCCACTGAGTGAACAGTAGTACACATAGCTGTGCATATCTACATAAATACATACGTGTATGTATCCACACATACAACTTCCTCAGCTCCTGTGACTCAGTGGGCATTAATACTTTATAACAAAAGTGCATAAGAATGAAATACTGCCCCTAGCTGTGCTCTAGAGTCATCTTAAGTAATGAAATTCACCCTTCCGTGGCCTAAACAACTTTGGGAACCATATTCATCTTCATTAGTCTTCATGGAAAAGCTTTTTTACATTCATACCACTGAAGTAGTAAAGGTGTTTTACATTCTGCTAAAAGCTTAGTTAAATTATGCTTTCTTCTGGGCTCCAAATTAAATTGTAATGAATGTATGGCATGGCAAGAGCCATTCCTTATTCTTCTGGGCATCGGAACGTAAGAGAGACTTCAATTATCCTTTAGCTGGAAGCATGTTTTATAGGAAAATATTCAGAGGTAGAGAAATAAAGAATGGATAACATTTAACCAGCATAAGGGGAAAAATCAACTTACTTTTCATTACAAATAGAAGATTCTGTGAAAGAGAGTCTTTATTTTTTTCAATTGCTCCAGTAATTTCATACATTACCTATAATAAAGAAAATAGCTTGATTACTGGGGATCAATCACCACCATGAACATGCATTCCTGCAGAGAGACCTGATTCGGCCAGAGGCGTTCGGGAGCCGCCATTCACAGCGCCCTCCTCTGAGGGTTCTTGTCCTGCACACAGCGCGAGGCTTCCCTCCCATTCTGTGCCAGCTGAGAACACAGAGCAGTGGCTCGTGTCCACCGAGTCCCCGGTATTCTCGTGGCTTTGGCTGATCCTTTCACAGCTAATCAGCCCGAGGTCTCCGACATGAAACACAGGAACCTGAATTCTGAATGGCCTGTCTCTCTCTCTGCCACAGTTCACACTCGAATGCACTCACACCTGAAAGTGGCTTTTTTGCTGCTTTTCCTGGTGTCCAGTGTGCCCAAGACAGGATCTTTGGACACACAAGGATCTGCTCCTCCATCTGAGCTAAGTGTGAACACCCAATCAGTTTGTGCAAAGCCAGCCTGGGCAAATGACTGTTGCAAAGGTACACTCGTCCTACCTCTGATCCTCACAGAAATGCCTTGGAGCACAGCGCCCTTCTCAGGGTCACAAATGGCTGTCCTATACCCTGAGTGGGCCAGGTGGCCAGTGACACCTGATCCCCTGGGGATGACCAGAAAGCCTGGCTGGGGGCAGACGAGAGAACAGAGCAGACCCCAGTGGAGCGTGCTGGGACATCATGTTGCTTCTCCAGTGCTGAGTACAAAGGTCCCTCACGCAGTCCAGGGCAGTGCTTCTCCACAGGAGAGGCCCTGCTCTCCCAGGGGCCTTCCCGTGTCTGGAGAGGCTCTTGCCACAACAGGGAGGGGCAGGGGACAGAGCTATCACTGAATGTCCTATAGCACCCTACACTATTCTGCTCTAAGCATTCTCAGGGCTGATATGAGAAGCCCTGATCTGGGGTTCACCTTCGCTGTGCCTTCCTGTGCTAGGGACCTCAGTGCTGTGCAGTCCTCAGAGGAATGGTCCACACACCTTCAGGAGACCTTCAGGGTCCTTGTGGACTCTGGCCAGCTATTTCATTTCCCAGAGTTTCATTTATTAAAACAAGGGTAAAAGTGCTATTTCCAGCATAGTGTGATGTCATACACATGAAATTCTTTGCAGCCCAGAAGAAATCACGTCAGGCACTCCACAGGGAGCCCTATAGCCCCATATTATCCCGTATCATGCCCGCGTGGCTTTGGGAGTTAGGTACTCCAGCACATTTCTGGAAAAATTAACAGGAGGTGAGCTCAGTTTGTGCTGACTACCTAGCAGTCTGCCAGGTATAGCCACCCACCCACTGGTGTAAGAACCCAGTATTAATTTTTGGTGTCATGCCTGTTTCTCCAAGTGCTATTTTAGTCTCATTAAGGAAGAGCATCTGCCAAAGGTCTTGCCGAAATTCCTTCAATTACTTCCTCCTCCAGGACACCAGCGATTCTGGTGCAGACGCTCGGATGCACTCTGCTGCCAAGACATTCCCGGTTCTGGGCCTCTTCTCTGGTGATCTGTGCTGCTTCTCCTTTTCCGTTCAAGCCTGCCCTTCGCTCGCACTGGGATCTGTCAGCTCCTGTATCTCTAAGATCACTGCCCTATCCTGACTCCTTTCAGGCCCCAGTACAAGCTGAACTGCAGGAGCAGACAAGCAGCTGGGGCACCAACATGCACTCCGTACCCCTGTCAGAGTCAAGTGTCTCCACACCTGATCAAAGGGAGGGCAAGCCTGGGTCCAGGTGGCATGTGCAGCCCTCTAGGTCACACTGGGGTCACACTGGGGTCCAGTACCCAGCTGGCAGGCTTGCCCTGACTTGCTGCCAGTGACCCTGCATTACAGCATCCCCAGGAACTGAAGGATATGTCCTCTCCCTTCAGACTTCCAGCTTCCGGTTTGCTCTAGCTTGAGTGCCCGAGCCTGCCTTCCTTCTCAGACTTCTCTTTCTGGTTGCTGCATCATATTTT
>PVKN010035152.1:0-11688 GCA_004027915.1 Capromys pilorides | reverse complement strand
AAAAAAAAAAAAAAAAAAGATACTGTTGAACAAAAACATTCATATGGGAGTTTTGGGTCACCTGCTTGTATTTGTTTTCCATCCCTATATCAAAATCCTTGACATACCATAAAGCAAAGGGGTTTATTCAGCTTGTAGGTTTGCAAGCTGAAAGTTCAAAAGGCATAGCTCAGCCTGGGTGAGGGCTGCCCCTTGGCTGTGTTACTTCATGTTGCAAACAAAAATAACCAGAGTGAATGTGGGAGCAAGTAAGCAGAAGAGGGAAAGGGAGAGGGGAGACCAGATTTGGTTCTTTTATAATAAACTTCTCTTGAAAACTACCAAAGGGGTCATGTGAGGGAGACCTCATGCTCTCCATGACCTCAGGACTCAGCCTCTCAAAGGGTTCAACACTTCCCAAAAGAACCATGCTGGGAACCAAACCTCTAATCAGAATGGAACTGTGACACAATAGAAGAAATAAAAATGGAAAGGCATAACACAGCTGCATGGAAATCAAGAATTTAAGGATTAAGCAATGAAGAGACAGCAAACAGAAAAGTTAGGAAACATGGCAGGGGCAAAACCATGCACTTATATAAACAGGATCAATTAGATAATGGTCCTAAGAATCTCCAACAGGTTTTGACACTTAGAGTAGCAATGTGTAAGACTAAAACCATGCTTGGAATGCCTGTCATCTTGGTCTTTTAGATGTGTGCTGCTTCTAATGTAATTTCAATTACTGTTATACTCTTTCTGAAGTAAAAGTTTTAAAAGAAAACAAAAAAGGGTAATTAAAGAGAATATGAGACAAGGAAAAATGCCATAGGATTGACCTGCTACAATTTAGTATATGCTTAGATTTCTAAATTTCTGTGTAAAAATTTGTAACAGTTTTTCTAAATCATATTCTATAGGGGCTTATTAGAATGTCAATGATTGATGGAAAATACCTCTTCCATGTTAAGTCTAAGGCACTTAATATTCAGAAAGACAGTGATGTTAAGCTCAAGTGCCTATGCTATAGAATAATAGTATCACTAAGCTTCTCTTCTGGAGGTTTAACAACTTAAGTTTGCAGACCAAAAATTAAATTAAAAGAAGGGCTAAAAAGATAGCAAATATTTTGACCCTAGCCCTTCAAGATCAGTGAGGACTCTGGACATAAGAGAAACTGTACTGGAACATCCTATAACTCAGAGGTGTCCCAAATTTTCTGTTCAAAGATATCACAGGGCCACACAGGAAAGGGATCGATGATATAGAGTGGGCCTAAGGAGAGTCACCTAGAGGGAAAATATTCTCTCAGGATTTCAGAGAGCAAACTGGTCAAGCAATGGCCAGATTTATCCAGATGGCTGACACTGACAAAAGTTCGGCCATGCTGTACTTGGTATTAAGGTAAATCCTCAGGAGATTTGACTGACCTTGTCAGATACAAAAGTTACATGTTTTGTTACATAGGTCTTACTTTAATTTGGCTTTAACCACTCAGCAGAAAAGTATAATCATGAGGCATGAAAAGTAAAGCCAGATTAGTATACTGAGCTTTAAAAGGCTCAGGTCAACAACTTCCAACATTGCCAGCTCTGCCAATAACCCACTACTATTAAGGAATTATGGACTACACATACAACTACTTTCTGTTAGTTCAATGAGAAGAAATATTTGTACCAATAGTATTTAGAAAAGTAATCATGTCTACACTTTGTACTCTGTACAACTACTATGAAGACAATAATATGCATGGTATTAATTATGGTGGCTGTCCTCCTAATGTGTTTTGAAACTGTCTCATTGTTATTTGTTATTAAAACTAAAAAAAAAAAAAAAAAAAAGAATGGAACTGTGGGAGGACGAAACCATATTCAGACCAAAGGATGGTTGTTCAATTTGGGGATGAGCTTCCAGCTTGCTTTATTTGGTATGCATAAATATGATCTGGCTGTGATCAGCTATCATATTTACAAGTCACCTATGGCTTCCTTGAGTTTGCTTTGAATATTTTAAAAGGAAATTTAAAATCTGATATGAAAGTTATTATACGGAAATTGCTGGTATAGAAAAATAACAAAGGATAGCTCAGTAGATTAAAGCACCTGCTTAGGCAGACACAGGGGCAGGGATTCGATCCCCAGCTGACCATGCTGGCCCAGCTGGCAATGTTGGCCCTGGCATAGGGCACACTGAGATGGTGAATGAGACTGGACTGGTGGTGCATGCCTGTAATCCCAGAGCTTGGGTAGCTGAAAAACAGGAGGATCGCTATGATTCTGATCTGTGTAGTAAGATTCTGTAGACTCTGTACTAACTCCATAGGAAAAAAAAGAAAAGAAAATAACAAAGGAGAAAATACAATGTTCTGTTAATATAGCTACAGAAGTAAGGGCAATTAATTTTTCTCCTAATAATTAACCATTCTTTTTTTCAAGTACATTTATATGATTAAGATAATACTTCCTGTATTTTTCACTTAATATTGCACCATAAACATATTATCTTTGTAAAAAATCTACTTATAAAAATGGTTTTAAGCACTATCAAATATTCTACAAACATCTGTCATATTGTAGCTGATCATTTTTCATTGTTGTACATTTTAAACAGTTTTCATTATTATAAATCATAGAAATATATTTGTGCATAAACATTTTACTCATAAATTGAATATCCTTTTAGGAAAATATTAGTAAACACCATATAATATACATGTGTTTTAAAATATCAGATGATAGCTTATTGTGATGTATGGCTTTGTATTTTTATTTATCATTTAAAATATATTAAAGGACTGGTGGATGTGCAGGCAGGAACTCTTGGACTGTGCCATTGGAACTCCCTTCCCGACCTGATCCCAGACAGGCGGGTGCACAGGCAGGAACTCTTGGCCTACATCTCCCATGCCACCCGGAATTCCTTCTCCAACTCGACCCCAGGACTGGTGAGCATGTAGGTAGGAACTCTCAAACTGTGCCACCATGCCACCAGAACATCTTCCCCAACCAGAACCCAGCTCTGGCATCTGCTGTGGAACCCTGAAGCAGATTTCGCTGTAGAGAGGCTGGGGGTCAGACCCTCCCAGCTAATCCAGGAGCAAAACATCTTGCCAGAGGAGCACAGTGGGCTCACTTCCATGAGCTGCAGCAGGAAGAAGCTGAGCACAGCAGCCAGACCCAGTTAGGTACATCTGGACAAGATCAAACTTGGTAGACCTGGACCCAAATTTCACTAGGTGCTAGTAGTATAACTTCACGAAAGTTCTACACCAAAGGTAATGGGACACTGCTATATAAAATGACAAAGAGTGGGCCGGCGAGATGGTTCAGTGGTCTAAAGCGCCTGCTTAGGAAAGCTCAGGCAACTGCAGGGACTGCGGTTCGATCCCTGGCACCACATGCTGTGCCAGCCCCACCACCAGGGCAGGCTGAGCAAGCCACAAAAGAAAGAAAGAAAGAAAGAAAGAAAGAAAGAAAGAAAGAAAGAAAGAAAAAGAAAGAAAGAAAATAAGCAAACAAATAAATAAATAATTTTTTTTTTTTTTTTAAAAAGTCACAAAAAAAAAAAAAAAATGACAAAGAGAAGGAGCAAGGTGCAATCTCATTCCCAAACCTACCCAGAACAAATGCAGGAGACACTAGCATAGAAGAAAGAGGGAATCACACAGCTGAAATCTCTGAATTGATAGGATCTGAAGTAAAGAAACAAATGCAGACACATATAGAGGAACTCAGATCAGAAATAACCTCTGAAGTAAAAAAAAAAAAAAAAAAAAAACTGCAGAAAGCTATAGAGGAAATCAGATCAGAAATAACTGGCAAAGTAAAAAAAGACACTTCTATATTAATAGTGTCTGAAGTAGAAGAACAACTGTAGAAAGATAGAGAGGAAACCAGACCAGAAATGATCTCTGAAACTGAAAAAGAAAGGATAGGCCAGGAGTGGTGGTGCACACTTATAATCCCAGCACTTGGGAGGCTGAGGCAGGAGTATTGGTGTAAGTTCAAGACCAGTCTGGGCTACAAAAGTGAGCTTACAGCCAGCTTCAACTGCATAGTGAGACCCTGTCTCAAAGCAACAACAACAACAACAACAAAAAGGATAACTACAATGAAATAATTAATAAATGTTTCTAAAGAAGACAATGATAAAAAGTTAGAGGAGAACAGAAAAATGATGAAATCCTAGAATGAGCAATATAGGAGAGAAATAGATTGCACGAAGCAGTTTCAAAGAGATATTTAAGAAAATAAAATCTCAAACACTAGCTGGCAACACCGTATGAACAAAGTGAAGATAGAGTTTCAGATCTTGAAGACATAGTTGCAGCTAATGAAAAGGTAAGAAAGGATCTCTTAAAACAACTAGGATGCAGGAAAAAATATTTCAACATCTGCAAAATGATGAAAGATGAACAATGTGAGACTAGTTGGCATCAACTAGAAAGACGCCAGTACAAATGATATAAAAAAAGTGGCCAGAAGTAATAGCAGAAAAGTTCCCAAATACAAGGAAACAATCTGACATTCAGGTAACTGAAGCATACACAACTCCATATAACATCAACCCAACTAAAAACACAACCAGACATATAGTAGTCAAGATCCCAGAAATCCAGCAAAAGAATAATATACTAAAATCTGTTAGAGAAAATAAGCAGATGGCATTTAAAGGAAAACCCATCAGAATAACAGCAGATTTCTCTTCACAAACCACGAAATCAAGAAGAGCATGGAGCAGGGTGCTTCATGTCCTCCATGAAAACAAATTCCAGCCCAGACTGCTATCCCCCGCAAAACTCACTTTGAAGCATGAGGGAGAAGTGACATACTTCCTTGACAAAGAGAAACTAAAGAATTTCATGATGTCAAAACCAACACTACACAGACTACTAAAAAATATTTTAGAGAGGGACCAAATGAACCAGAACTCCATGAATGAAAACAGAGAGAACCGACAAAACAGGGCAACCAATTAAACACAGGCAAAAAAAAAGGGAAACAACAATAAAAACATGTAAATACATTTCAATTATAACCACAAATGTAAATGGACTTAATTCTCAATTAAAAGAAAAAGACTGGCACACTAGATTAGGAAGCAAAATCCAACAATGTGCTGTATACAAGAAATACATTTAACTCATAAAGAAACTCATAGGCTTAGAGTTAAAGGATAGGAAACAATATTACATGCTCCAACACTTCAGAAAAAAGCAGAGGTATCAATCCTGTTTGCAGATAGTCAGAACTTCAATCCAAGACTGATCAAATCAAACAAAGAAGGCCACTACGTGCTGGTTAGGGGACAAATTCAAGATGAAGAGGTAACACTCATAAATATGCATGCACCTGACACGGGAGCACCAAGCTATATAAGACAAATCTTAATGGACATGAAAAATCTAATATCCAATACAACAGTCTTAACAGGAGACTTTAACACCCCTTTGTCCCAAAAAGATAAGTAAAGCAGACAAAAAATTAGTGAGGAAGTAGTAGATCTGAATGAAAACTTGGAACAACTAGACTTAGTGGACATACACAGAGTGTTCCATCCAACCACTTCTGAATACACGTTTTTTTCAGCTGCACATGGCACATTTTCTAAAATAGACCACATACTAGTCCATAGGTCATACTTACATATATGCAAGAAAACAGAAATTATCCCATGCTTATTATTTGACCAGAGTGTAATGAAACTGGAAATAAATGACAAAATAATACAGATGAACACCAGAAATACATGGAAATTGAACAGCACACTCCTCAGCAACCAGTGGATTACAGATGAAATTAAACAATATTTAAAATTTAATGAAAATTCAAACACACACTACTGGAATTTATGGGATGCAATGAAATCAGTTGTTAGAGGGAAATATATAGCCCTTTACCCACACATTAAGAAAATAGAATGGGAAAAAATAAATACTCTAATTCTACACCTAAATCATCTAGAAATGGAAGAGAAAACCAAATTCAAAGCCCAAAGATGGGAGAAAATTATAAAGATTAGAGCAGAAATTAATTCAATCAAGACAAAAAAAAATACAAAAAATGTATGAATCAAAAACCTGGATCTTTGAAAGAGTAAATAAAATTGATAAACTCCTAGCTAATGTCATCAACAACAGGAAAGAAAAGAACTAAAATTCAAGCAATAAGGAATGTAAAAAGGGGAATTACCACAGAACCAGTACAGATTCAGAAGTTATTCATAGCTACTTTGAGAATCTTTACTCTCACAGAATTGAAGACACAGATGAAATGGACAATTCCTAGAAAGGTACAGTTTACCAAAACTGAATCAAGAAGATATAAGAACTCTTAACCCAATAAAAGCCAATGAAATTCAAAATGTGATAAAAAGCCTACCAGCAAAGAAAAGTCCAGGTCTTGATGGATTCACTATTGAATTCTACAAGAAATTCACAGAAGATATAATGCCAATAGTCCTCAAACTCTTCAATGAAATTGAAAAGGAAGAAATCCTCCAAAAATCATTCCTGGAGGCAAATGTTATACTGATACCAAAGAAAGAGAAAGATGCAACTAAAAAAGAGAACTATAGGCCAATCTCTCTCATGTACATAGATGCAAAAATTCTTAATGAAATCCTCGCAAATATAATACAGCAAATCATTAAGAAGATTATACACCATCACCAGGTATGATTCATCCCAGGGATGCAAGGATGGTCATTATACACAAATCTATAAATGTAATATACTATATCAATAGAACTAAAGCCAAAAACCACATGATCATCTCAAGTGATGCAGAAAATGCTTTTGACAAAGTTCAAATCTCATTCATGTTCAAAGTCCTACAGCAAATTGGGTTAGGTGGTCTCTACCTCAGTGTGATAATAGCCATCTATGACAATCCAATGGCTAACATAATTCTAAATGGGGAAAAGCTGAAGTCTGTTACTCTCAGATCTGGTACAAAACAAGGATGTCCTCTATCAACACTCTATTCAATATACTTCTGGAATCATTAGCTAGAGCCATGAGACAAGAGAGAGAAATAAAAGGAATAACAATAGGTAAAGAAGAAGTTAAACTATCATTATTCGCAAATGACATGATGGTCTACTTGGAAGACTCAAAAAACCCCACCAAGAAGTTACTAGAATTAATACATAGATTCAGTAGCATAGCAGGATACTAAGTCAACACACAAAAGTCAATAGCATTCCTGTGCACAGATAACAAACACACTGAGAGGGAAACTAGAGAAACAATACCTTTTATAATAGCACTGCATAAAATGAAATACCTAGGAATTAATATAATTAAAGAAGTAAAAATCTTTTCGATGAAAACTACAGTACTCTGAAAAAAGAGATTGTAGAGGATTTCAGAAAATTGAAAAATATTCCCTGCTCCTGGATAGGAAGAACTAACATTGTGAAGATGGCCGTATTCCCTAAATTGTTATACAGATTTAAAGAAATCTCTATCAGAATACTGTCAACATACCTCACAGACCTGGAGAAATCATTCCTAAAATTTGTTTGGAACCAGAAAAAGACCTAGAATAGCAAAGACAATCCTGGACAACAAAGATAAGGCAAGAGGCGTTACAATTCCTGACTTAAAATTATACTATGAAGCTACTGTGATAATATCAGCATGGTATTGGGAAAAAAATAGACCTGAGAATCTATGGGATAGATTAGAAGATGCAGAGGCAAATACAAACACTCTCAGCCACCTTATCTTCAACAAAGGTGCCAAACATGTTTACTGGAGGAAAAACAGCCTCTTTAATGAATGGTGCTAGAAAAACTGGATCTCTACATACTTAAAGGGACTGAAGAGGCATAGTGTGCCAAAGGAGAGTCACTTAGAGAGAAAACATTCTCTCAGGCTTTCACAGAGAGCAAACTGGTCAGGCAATGGCCATGACCCTTCTAGATGGCTGACACTGACAATAGTTCTACAAAGCACTGTACATGGTTCCAAAGTAAATCCTGAGGGAATTCGACTGACCTTGAGAGATACAAAAGTTTTGCTATACAGGTCATGCTTAAACTTCCCTTAACCACCAGCAGAAAAGTTTAACCACAAGGCATAAAATGGAAAGCTAGATTAGAATGCTGAGCTGTAAAAGGCTTAAATCAACAATTTCTAACATTGCCAGTTTTACCAATAACCCACTGAGATTATGGAACATTGGATTATGTATACACTACTTTCTCTTAGTTCAATGACAAGTAATTGGGTTGTACCAATAATGATTTGAAAAATTATAACACCTTCACCCTGGCTTTGTATAACTAATTAGAGGACAACAATGTGCATTGTATCAAATATTGACGTGCACTACTAACATGTATTGAAACTGTCACATTGTTATACATTATTATTTCTTATTAAAAGTAATTAAAAAATAAAAAAAAATAAAACCTGACCCAGGTCTATCACCATGCAGTAAACTAAAGTCAAAATGGATTAAACATCTAAATCTTAAGAGAGAAACACTAAATCTCCTGGAAGAGAAAGTAGGCGGCAATCTTGAATAGATCAGGATAGCAAACAGTTCATGGACAAAAATCAAAATGTATGTGTAACACTTAAAAGAATCAACAACTAGGACCTCCTTTTGCTGAGAAGTTTTTGCACATCAGAAGAAATTACCAACAGAGTGAAAAGACAACCCACACATTTTTAAAAAGTTCATAACTAATAAGAATTCAGATAAAGGTCTTCTGTCTAGAATTTATAAAGAACTAAGAAACATTAGGGTCCCAAAATTCAAAGAGCCAATCCAGAAATGGGCATCTGAGATGAGTACACACTTCTCAGAGTAAGAAATACGACAAACCTATAAATACATGAAGGAATGCTGCACATTGCTAGCCATCTTTGAAATGCAAATCAAAACACTTAGATACCATCTCACCCCAGAAGGAATGACTATGCTGGAGAGGTGGTGGGTAAAAAGGAACACTTTTCCACTGCTGGTGGGAATGTAGACTGATATGACCATTATGGAAATCAGTGTGAAGACTCCTTAAAAAATTAGGACTGGAAATCCCATTCAATCCAATGATCTCCATACTGGGAATTTTCCCAGAAGAACTCAAAACATCGTATCATAGTGATATTTGTCTACCTATGTTTATAGCAGCACATTTTGTGATAGCCAAATCATGGAAACAACCAAAATGCCCATCATCTGAAGAGTGGTTGAAAAAGATGTGGTGTCTTCATCAATGGAATATTATTCAGCTATAAAGAATGAGAAATTAGAAGACCTCATATATAAGTGGATGTATCTTGAATATATACTGATAAGTGAAATAAATCTCACCTACATGTGCAAATATCATATAGTCTCTCCAGTATAAGAACACGAAAGAAAAAATAAAAATGGAGAGGCATAGCACAGCTGAACAGAAATCAAAAACTTAAGGATTAAACAATGAAGAGACAGCAAACAGAATAGTTAGAATACATGGCTGTGACAAATCCCAGTTGTATACACAGGATGAATTATACAAAGATCCTAAGAATGTCCAACATGATTTTGACACTCAGAGTAGCAACGTATAATGCTAAACCATGCTTGGAATGCTTGTAATTCTGTTTTTTTAGATGTGTGCTACTTCTAATGTCACTTCAATTATTGCTATACTCTCAGGTAAATGTTCGTTTTAAAAAAACAAAGAAGGGTAATCAAAGAGAATAAGAGACAAGGAAAAATACCACAGGATTGACCGGCTACAATTTAGTATATGCTTTGATTTCTAAATTTCTGTGTAAAAACGTGTAACTTTTTAAAATCACACTCTATAGGGATTTATTAGAATATCAATGATTAATGGAAAATACTGGTTCCATGTTAAGTCTAAGGCATTGAATATTCAGAAAGACAGTGATAAGCTCAAGTACCTATGTTATAGAATAATAGTGTTACTAAGCTTCTCTTCTGGATAGTTAACAACCTAAGTTTGCAGACCAAAAATTAGATAAAAGAAAGGGCTAAAAGGATAGCCAATGTTTTGGACCTAGCCCTTCAAGGCCAGTGAGGACTCTGGACATAAGAGAACCTGTACTGCAACATCCTATAACTCAGTAATGTTACAAATTTTCTGTTTAAGGAGATCATGAGGCCAGAGAGGAAAAGGATTGATGTATAGTGTGCCTAAAGAAAGTCATCCAGAGAGAAAATATTCTCTCAGGCTGTCACAGAGAGCAAGTTGATCAAGCAATGGCAGTGACTCATCTAGATGGCTGACACTGACAATAGTTCTACAGTCACTTCATTGTTTAACCCTTAAGTCCTTGATTTCCATTCAGCTGTGTTATGCCTCTCCATTTTTATTTCTTGTTTTTTAGATCTTACACTATGGAGACTATATGATATTTACATATGTAGGTCTGGTTTATTTCATTTATGAGTATATGTTTGAGATACATCTGTTTATATATGAAGTCTTCTAGTTTATCATTCTTTATAGCTGAGTAAAATTCCATTACATAAAAGTACCACATCTTTTTCAACTATGGGCATTTTGATGATGGGCATTTTGGTTATTTCAAGATTTGATTATCACAAATTGTGCTGCTATGAACATAGGTGCACAGATATCACTATGATAGGATGTTTTTAGCTCTTCTGGGAAAATTCCCAGTAGGGGGATGGCTGGATTGAATGGGATTTCCAGTTCTAGTTTTTAAAGCAGTCTCCAAATTGCTATCCATAATGGTTGCACAGATCTGCATTCCCAGAAGGGTTCCCTTTTCCCCACAGCCTATCCAACATTTGTTGTTGCTTGATTTCTTTATGATAGCCATTCTTTCCGGGGGGGAGATGGTGTCTAACTGTTGTTTTAATTTGCGTTTCATGAATGGCTAGTAAGGTTAGAGCATTTCTTTGTGTATTTGTAGGCTTGTTGAATTTCTTTCTCTGAGAAGTGTGTGTTCATCTCAGATGCCCATTTCTGGATTGGGTCTTTGAATTTTTGGACCCCAATGATTTTCAGTTCTTTATAGATTCTAGATAGAAGACCTTTGTCTGAATACTTATTAGTTAAAATCTTTTTGAAATTTTGTGGGTTGTCTTTTCACTCTGTTGGTAATTTCTTTTGAGGTGCCAAAACTTCTCAGCTGGAGGAGGTCCCAGTTGTTGATTCGTTCAACTGTTAAACATGCATTTTGATTTTTGTCCATGAATTCTTTGCTTACCACAATGTCTTCAAGATTTTCTTCTGGAAGTTTTGGTGTTTCTCTTTTAATATTTGAATCTTTCATCCATTTTGACTTTAGTTTAGTGCATGGAGATAACCTGGCTCAAGTTTTAGTTTTAGGCAACAATGAAGTGACTGCAAGCAGAAAAAATAGGAATCATGGCAGGGGCAAAGCCATGCTCTTATATACACAGGAGGAATTAGATAATCGTCCTAGTAACCTCCAAAATGTTTTTGATACTGAGGATAGCAATGTGTAACAGTAAAAATATGCTTGCAATGCCTGTCATCTAGTCTTTTAGATGTGTGATACTTCTAATGTAATTTCAGTTACTGCTATACTCTATCTCAAATAAATGATTGGTTTACAAGAAAACAAGAAAGAGCATTAAATGAGAGTAAGAGACTAGGAGAATGCCATAGGATTGACTGGCTACAATTTTGTATATACTTATATTTCTAAATGTGTGAAAATAGGTAACTGCTTTTATCACATCCTATAGA
>PVKN010035151.1:0-11688 GCA_004027915.1 Capromys pilorides | reverse complement strand
CTCCTTCTCCTTCTCCTTCTCCTTCTCCTTCTCCTTCTCCTCCTCCTCCTCCTCCTCCTCCTCCTTCTTCTTCTTCTCCTTCTCCTTCTCCTTCTCCTTCTTCTTCTTCTTCCAGTACCAGAGATTGAACTGGGGACCTTGTGCTCTCCAGGAAGGTATTTATGCTGCTCAGATATATCCCTGGACCTTTCATTTTGTTTTGGAGTTCTAGGAATCAAACCCAGGACCTTGTGCCTGCTAAGCAAAAATTTTTTTTTTTTTATGTATTTGGCACAGTGTCTCACTATGCAGCTCAGACTTGTAGTGATACTCCTATTTACAGCCTCCCCAGAATTAGGAATACAGGTGTGTGCCACCACACCCAGACTCTGTCACCTGCTAAGTGCACCCCAGGGGCAGGGCCAGCATGGCATATGGTAACAGGGATTGAACTCTGATCCCTCTGCTTGCCAAGCAGGTGCTTAGTCCACTGAGCTGTCTCACCTACCAGGCAAATAGTCTATCACTGAGCTATACCCTCAGCCCTAGAATATGGGGTTTTGTTATGTTTGAGCCACTAGACCAGTGATGGCAAAGCTCTTAGAGCTTTCAGTGGTGACAAACAGCCAGCTGCCTTAGATGCGCATTGGATTCACAACCAGCGCACTAGACTAGCCCTCCAGCTGCCCTCAGTCAGGCATCTTAGTTTGTTTTCTCATTGCTGGGATACAATTACTTGACATCCAAAGTTAAAGGACGAAAGATTTATTTGTAGAGATTTGTACAGGTTTCAGTACAAACCTGTGGAGCCACAATCAGCTGGCTCCAAGGCAGGGTGGATGACAGACAGGCATCATAGAAGAGGAACTGTTCATAGTGGGCAGAAGGTAACAAAGCAAGCAAGTGGCCTTAGAAGGTTCTTTCTGCCCCTGTTATACTCATCTAGAGTAGCAGAATTAGGGACAATGCCAAATCAATCAGTGGACTGACTTAGTAATCACATACCTTTAATCCTAGCATCACACTCTAGATTTAGTCACCTCCAAGAAAGCCCCACCTATGATTGAATAAGACTTTGGGGAAACATCTAGAAATAAGCCATAGCATTCCATCCTGCCCCCTCCCCAGACTCATGTACATTCCTTTATGTAAAAGGCATCCAGTCCATCTCCAAGAGTTGCCAAAGTCCTAACAGTTTCAGCATTGCTAAAGAGTCCAAGTCCAAAATCTCTTCTAAGATTTAAGGCAAACTCTTAGTTACAATCCCCTACACAGCATACAGTGACACCTGGTAGACATTTCCATTCCACAAGCAGAGAGATAAAAAGGGAGGAAAGCAAAGCAAGTGCAAAGTCAAACAGGGCAAACATTGAATACTAGAGTTCCATATCCAGCATCTGAGACAATCTGTGGCAAGATGTAAACTCCACAGGGCTTGAGTGTATCCACCTGTGATGGTGGTTGTAGCTCCCATGTCTTCTCTTTTGGGCTAGTGCTCCCTCCTTGGAGTTTTCCTCAGATGATCCACGTTCCTGGCTTCTCCAACCTTCTAAGGTCTCTACATCATAGCTTCATACCCTGCCCTCTCAGGGGCATGCTGCATGGCTTCGCAGGCCTTCTTCTGAAATCTACATGGAAGCCTTTTTGACCCTACAAATCTTGCGTTCTGCATGCATATAAAACTAGCATTAGCTAGAGCAATACCCAAGCTTCCTTCTCTCTTGGCTATAGGGATTGATGTCTATGGACCAAATCATGAGCAACAATTTCCCTAGGCCACCACCATTCTGGAGCATGATGCTCTGATTATCTTCTCAGAACAAAGTCTTTCACCTTTATGACTCTGAAGCTGTGAAGGTTAGAGTTCTGTGGGTTCTTATGATGTATTCAGGATATCTTTTCAATTGTCTACTTGTGAAATAGTTGGCTTTGTCTTGCTAGTCTCTTTTCCTCTCTTCCATCTTTGTAGGCCTTTGTAGAACTTCTTTTTTGGTCAACCTCAAAACATTTTAAGTCTTTATACTCTTTGCTCTCATTTCTCAACATAACTCTGGCTAAAAACTGTCAACAAAAACAGTCAATAGTAGCCATACAACTGCCCTAACATTAGAGAAGAATTTTTTTGGCTAGTTCTGACTGCCTTAAGAGCAGTTGTGGTGTGGCTTGTGGGGCTGGGGATTGAACCTCGGTCTCCTGCACCTGACTGCATTTTCCAAAGTGGTGCTTTAAACAGCTGAGCTATCTTTCAAGCCCCCTGCCCTACCAATAGACTGTCTTGAAATTTCCTCTGCAAGGTTTACTAGTTTGTTATCCTTAATCTCAGTCTCAGACAAAGTCTGGAGAATTTGTTCATGTCACTGGACATGAATGAAATGCAGACAAACTTTCTGCCAAGCCATAACACTTCTAGAAGAGGAATAAGGAGCCCACTCAAACACTCTGAGAAAGAGGAACATTGTGCGGCTTATGCCAGAGGAGACTGTAGAACATCATGTAAGTCCTCCAGTGGTGTAATGGTGCTGCATTCAGTGGTGCAGAGACATAAGGGATACAGCTGAATTCAATGCAGCACATAGTCCCGGTGCCTGTGTTTCACAGAGCTGTAAGAGAATCTATAATTATCAACAGGAAATGTGTAAGTGCCAGGAGAACTCTAGTAGTCCAGAAGAAGTCTGGATTTAAGAAGAAAAGGCCACAGAGCATAGGGCATTTGACTGAGGGCTATATTTGGAACACTTAATTTTCATAGTGACACCAAATTTCAGCCAGGACCAATTACTCTTCAATGACTCACTGACCCTAGGAGATGACAGCCATCTACTGGACAGTAGAGGAAATCCAGAGGATTTGTATTACTAGTGCAGTATAAGTCTCTATACCAGCTTATGTATGAATGTGAGTATGTAGGTACTGTTCAAACATACACACTGGCTTTTGAATTTCTCCACTGACAGAAATTATTATGTAAAAAAATATTCACCCCTATATCAGACTATGTGAAATCCTAAAGAAGTTTGGATTTTCCAAAGAAAAGTAAGGATTCACTTCATGAGAGCAAATGAACTGTAGTCATTAAGAGCAAGGAAAAAAAAAAAAAAGACAAAAAAATTTGGGCCATAGTGGCACATGCCTATAATTCCCGCACTTGAGAGGCTGAGGCAAGAGGATCAGCGAAAGTCTGAGACCAGCCTGGTCTTCAAAAGTGAGCTCAAAGCCAGCCTGAACTGCACAGTGAAGACTTGTCTCAATCAATCAAACAATTAATCAATAAATAAATAAATAAATAAATAAATAAATAGTAAGGAGTCAGACTTATAGTCTTAAAACCCTATAGAAAGTGTTTCCACTTCTGATTAGCTGTGACCTTCAATAAGTCACTTATATATCGATGCCTCATTTCCTCTTTTGTAAAATGTAATACTAATAGTGCGATATGAGCCAATATTTGGAAAGAACTTGGAATAGTGCCTACCATGCAGTTGGTACTATGTTTCTAACAACAACAACAACAAAAATAATCTGTGCTCTCAGAGCCTCAAACTCGTAGGGGCTGGGGAGATAGCTCCGTAGAACAAGTGCCTGCCTGGCAAGGGCAAGGTCGTGAGTTTGAACCCCAGTCTCGCAAAAAAAAAAAAAAGAATCAGAGCCCCAAACTCTTGAGGGCCTTATGATTAACATGTGAGTTAATGATTTAGAATTTGGAAATGTAAACATTTATCCATATTTCTGACTCTGCACAGGTCCATTGGCTCTAGCCCAATTTTTCTCCTCTAATCTTTCTATACTGTGGACATACAATTCTTTTTTTTTTTTATTGCACCAAAAGACTATGCAAATGATGGCGCCTGGAAGTATTTTGAATTTTTCAGGGAAAAGTGTGTCATAAACAAAAGATAACATAAATTTGAGGCAATTTTTCTGCAATCCTTAATATTTAACTGTTGCTTTATTATTATCTTCTAGTGTTCATCATTTATTTGCCAGCTGGAACTTAGAAAGGAAACTTAAATTATTATAAAAATATGCCTATCCTTTAATTTGGGCCTGCCAGATAGCTCAGTGCATTAAGGCACCTGCTTAGGTGGACACAGGGGATGGGGTTCTATCGCTGGCCTGCCATGCTGGCCCTGCCCCGGGGGAGCAGTGAGACCAAGATTAAGACTGGGTATGGTGGCATGCACATGTAATCCCAGTGCCTGGGAGGCTGAAAAACAGGAAGGATCAGTACAAGTCTGATCTGTGTAGTGAGACCCCGTAGACACTGCACTAAATACATAAAAAAATAAAAATATAATGTTTCATGAAATGTTTTTTAATTTTCCATATTTAGAGCTAGGTGGTCCACAGCATGTGTTTAATATTTATGCTGGGGGCTGGGGAGATAGCTCAGTGAAATAAGTGCTTGCCTGTCAAGCACAGGGTCCTGAGTTCAATCCCTGGTAACACACACACACACAAATTATGCTGACAGATCTTTAAAAAAAAAATGCTTCATCACAATGGTAGCACCTAACACATGAAAAGGAATTTCTCTTAGATCTGAGTCCAGGATATTAATCTAACATCTATTTTAAAATAGAGACGTTTCCTTTCTCTGTGTCTTGTCTATTTTTAAAAACTCGATACTTATTTATTCCCCCTTTCCCAGATGTTAGTTGAGGATCTAAATCTTTTTTTAAGCCTAGCTAGAACTCACAAATATACAAAAGTGTTGATGACATCAAAGGTGCAACTTACATCAAAAGTCTCACAGAATTCAGAATTTTAAGGATCTGAAGTTGCCACTTCATGTTCCATTATTAAATGCATAGAAATCACAAGGTGTGTACCTGCGAGAATTCTCGAATTAACAAACATCCGAAATGTAAAACTAATGGCACTGACATTTAAGCTTGGAAGCAGAGCTAAATTCAGATTTTAAATCGTTGGTCAGCTGTTCAATGCAGATGTTGTTTTTAATCTAGTGTTATGATCATTTCATCAGACAAGCATGTTCTTCAAGGTGGCAGAACATTGGGGGTTGAGATTATTTTTAGAAAGGGTGGTTCCTGTGATTCTCATAAATGTACATATGTGTTACACTCAGCTCAGCCTGCTCCTGTGTTCTATAACAGTATTTTTTCAAATTGAATTATGGCTCATTCATAGACCCTGAAATTAATTTATGAGTTAAAACTATTATGCAAAAAATAGATACACTAGAACATAGCATCGAAGTAACATATTTTATGTTGAAATAAAATCTTCATTTTGTGTGTGTGTGTGCGTGCTATGATATAAAATGTTTGATATAGGATGAATTTCATTTAAATAGGCTTGTAAGTCACTGATTTAAAACTATGTGCATGCAAATTTGCCAGCCGATATGTGCTATTCATAGGAGAGGAAATTAACATAAACCTAATAGAAAATAGCTTTTTGATTAAATTTCATAGACCTCAAAATTATCCACAACCTCTAAATCAGTTATTCTATCTTTAGATATTTATCTTAAGGAAACAATACAAAATTCAGATGCTATGGTTTGAATATTTGTTTTTGGTTTTTGGTTTCTTGTACCAGAGATCAAACGCAGGACCTTACGCTTGCCAGGCAGGTACTTATGCCACTGACCTATCTCATTGGCTGTTGAATGTGTATTTTTTCCTCAGAGATTCATATGCTGTAAGCTTGGCCCTCAGTATGATGATGTTAAGAAGTGGTAGATGCTTACAGTGTAGGGCCAGGTGGAAGATGATCAGGCAGATTATTGCAATTCTCACAGGACTAGATTAGTTCTCAAGAGAGTGGCTTGTGATACAGCAAGGTGAAAGGATGCCCACAGGCTCCAGCCCTGTGGATATAGCCCCTTCTTTTTTTAGCTCTCCACCTTATTCTGACATAGTAAAAAAGCCTCTCACCAGATACCATGATCCTTACACTTCCTAGCCACCAGAACTTCAAGTTAAATAAACCTCTTCTCTTTACAAATTACCCAGATTCAGGAATTTTGTTATGGCAACCTAAAATGGGTTAGGATAGCAAAGACTTTTACATAAAATATTCTCTACACTGTTTTTTTTTTTTATTATTATACTGGAAAGCCCAAGTAGCTTAAATATCCAGCAGCATGGCAATATTAAGTTAATTCTAGAGCATGAAACCTGGATAATCCCAACTAACTCCCCATCTCAATACCTTTAACTTAATCTGCAAAGTCCCCTTGGTCGTGTTTAGTAACATATGCATGACGTTCGGAGAATCTTCTACCATGACCAGTTTGAAAGGATAGCTTGAAACCAGAGAGTTTAGTTTCTCTTGTGTTATAAAGTACTGCAAACATTGCATTCTCTCCGGTCAGCTGCTTTTACTGTGTATAGGCCTGTAAACTTTCCACTAGGGGGAGATATCCATTAATAACAGGATCCCTGCTGCTCATCACTGGCACTGGCTTAAACAAATGTTAAAGAAGAAACAGCTCTAAGTTCACAGTTTTTATTGCCTAGCGCTACAACATCATAAAAATGGCTAGGTGCAGAAGAATACATAAACTGATGCTGCAGGCCCTCTAGTTGTAAGCAGTTTCCTTAGTTGTTACATTTTTGGGTTTTTTTTCCACATATGAAGCAAATGATCCAGAGAAAGGTGACAGTGGGCTCAAGAAATTGGAGGATTATTATAACTTGCTTTTATTTTTATTTTAGAATCTTTTTAGTTACTCAAGTAATGCCACACTATAAAAAGCTAGAAAATACAACTAAGCAACCAGAAGTATGTTTTCATGTCATTTTCAATTCCTAAACTATGAATACCAAATAACTTTATGTCAGTGTTCCCTTGTTAATTTATTTTTAAAGACCTTTTAACTGAGTTGTAGGATGAAGGAATTAAAATTCACTTAAACAATTAAAGTTAAAAATCAGAATACTAAGAATACTGCATATTAGCTTAACTATCTTTGCATCCACAGTTTTTGGTTTGTTTTCAATGCAATAATGTGCTGTTTATTGAAACATTAATATCACTACTTTTAGATTTTAAGGATAGTCTTCTCTAGGTTTGGGTAGTCCCAGATTTTCTTTGATAGCCTCTAGTTAACATTTTTATTTTTTTCAAATTTGATAGAAGAAATAAAAAGCCAATTTGCAAGTCAGACCAGTAAAGAAAGTTGAATTCTTCCCCTATGTCTCTTTTTTAAACTTTTTCTTCTCAAAATATTTTTTGTGCCTGAAATAGTCTTCCTTTCTTTTCATTTCCCTAATCTCTGCCCACTCCCTCAAAGCTCAGCTCCAATGCTAAGTATTCTAAAAGCCTGTGGAATCACAAAGGCCAAAATGGATTTCTTTCTTCCCTGAGCATCTCTATAACTGAAGGTCTATCTAAGGTGGATTCCCTATAATAGTGTTCTCATGGGGCTTGGCCTTATCTTCTGCATCTATTACAGCTACCAGAATTCCATCTCAGAGAAGTTAGGCGATTGTCCCCAGGTCTCAGCATCAGTGCTCAACTTATCCCTTATACTGCCCAGGATACTGTCACAAATAGGTCTTTACATCTTATGAGTAGACTAACTTTGGAATGTTTATATCTTTTTACCCTAGATACATTAGAAACTACTTTAAGGTAGAGATCATATTTGTTCATGCCAAGCACAGCAAACATACTGAACTCCTACTGTTTTACTAGACACTGTGCCAAGATAAAGCTAAGATAATACTTAACCATCAAAATTCTGTTTGTTTGGTGCAAACAGAGAAGTAAACCAGTAATGGCATTGTACAGGATTGGCCAAATAGGAAAGCCTTTCCAACAAAAAAGTCCTTAAACTAAATCTTGGAAGGAAAGAAGGGAAGGGACCTAGCCTTCACTCCATAGGCATTCTGCACTCCAGGTGGACCAAGTGCCTCATGCAATTCTCATAGCCACCCAATTAAACATGTGCTGAGGGCAGAGACTCTAAGGTGTCAACTTAGAGATGCCGCTTTTGTGATGTCACTGTTCTAAACTCTGCATGTATGTTACTTATTTAATCATTACAGCAATAGTGTGGAGAGTTAAAGTAAACGCTGTTTCACAAATCAATAGAAACAGAAATAGAAAGGTTAAGTAATTGTCCACAGTGACACAATAAGTAAGTGGGTGAGCTGGATTCAAACCAGGCAGCCTTGCTCCTGAATCTGGGCACCTGGTTCCCATCCTATTCCATGTCAACGAGACATTTTTCAATTCCTTGAACACTTTTATGAGCAAAAGTAATGTATGATCTTATTAAAGAAGGGGATGATTTAAAGTTGTATAGAATGTAAGGTCCTTCCTGATGTTTTCCCTGATTCTACTTCCCCCAAACAAGGCAATATTAACAGTTTGGTTAAGTTAAATACTATTATCTTCATTTTACAAGTGAGAAAATTGTGTCTCAGAAATGTTAAATGATTCACTGGGAATCAGAGTTGGAAGGTGATAAAGCTAGGATTCAGAGCCAAGTCTTTATAGCTCTAACATCTGTGTGATAATTAACAAACAAGCAAGGAGTCTGGTGGAGGGCCACAGCTGGTGGCTGGCACAGGCTTTGTAGACAAGATCAAAGAGTGAATATGCCATGCTCATGAAACATGAATTTTCATGGTGGGGATGTGCAAGAGGGCCGTGGGGAGAGAGGACATTATCCCGCTGGCCTCTCTAGTTATGGTATGTGGAGTGGCATGTCAGAGTCCAGAGCTTGAAACAAGGCAATGGTAAGGATAGACCAGTACTGGTGATATTAGGAGGCTAGAGTGGGTAAGGACATTTTCTATTTATGAGAAGTGGATCTGCAGCAGGAGGCCGAAGCATGGCAAAATTTCAACATTTGTTCTAGGCAGAAAACCTTTTGTCTTTATTTCACCAATAGTGAGAGTGTTGGAACAACACTTTCCTGGAAGTTGCACTTCATTAAGAGTGCTAGAAACTGCTTCAGGTGGCTTAGGAACTTCTGATGGTTTACTGCAATGGACTGAGTGATCATGCTTCTCCAGAATGTGTAGGTCAAAATCCTAACTGCCAAGATGATGGTATTAGGAAGTAAGCTCTTTTGGGGGATTACTAAGTCAGTGATGCTCTTACAAATGGGGTTAGTACCTCTGCCTAAAGAACCCCCCAGAGTTAGCTCATTCTTCCTACCAGATGAAGACATAATAAAAAAGATACTATGTATGAACCAGGAAGCAGACCTTTGCAAGACACCACCTCTGCTTTGATGTTGGCCTTGCAGCCTCCAAAACTGTAAGAAATAAGTTTCTTTGTGTTTTATAAAGTACTCAATGTATGCCAATTTAATATAGCAACACAAATGATCTAGGACAGTCACTTTCCTACTACTTCTTTTCTCTTGCATGGCAGGGGAAAGCTCTGCCGTCGGTGATCTCCCACCTTTCCACCCAATTCGTCTACCTCTGAGGGATAGCCTAATCCTGGCACATGACTTTCCACCTGCACTCAGCAATAAGCTGTTTTTCTGATCAGCAGCATCAGCTTCAACAAATTCATCATTAAATAACTAAGCATAAAAGAAAAGGGTGGCCACAAGCCCTTGCTGGGTGGGAGTTACATATGTGAGGCCAATTAGCTTATAAAGACCACATCTGCAGATCCAGAGTAGGAACACTCACCTGAAACTGTAGAGAACTTATTCTTAGGACAGGGCATACAGCCATGAGACCCCCACTAAACCATATGCAGGTCATGGAGTGCTGGGCCCCATGGCTCAGGTTTCTTGGGAGGCCTGATACTGCTGGGAACGAGTCTATAAATAGCCCCTTAGGAAAGCAAAGAGCTTGATTCTATACTCCTCTTCTTTTGCCTACTTGCTAAAATTTATTTGAAATTCCAAAATCCAAATGAAAACACCAAAGCAGATACTGTAATGGGACTTGGAATTACAGAGAGTACAGCTACACCCTTTGGTCTAGTCTACCTGGCATTCTCGTCAAGACTTTTAATGCTAAGACATATATTTCTTCAACTCTGCCTGTGTTCTGTGATTTACTCCCCCTCCAAATATAAAGTTCATTTCACTGGACCAGGGGAACACAGTGGCCTGTTTCAACTCTAGTCACTCATCCAAGAAGGGCTTTATCTCTGGGAAACCACATCAGGAGTCATAGTCTCAAGTACCCCCTACAGGCCAGGTAGGAAAGACATATATATGAAGACAGCAGTAGTAAATAACTCAGAGTGATGAGAAACATGATAAGATTGAGAAGGCAATCTTGCCATCCTTTCTCATCATTCCACTTCAGTTTCTTTCTTTCTTTCTTTCTTTCTTTCTTTCTTTCTTTCTTTCATCATCATGCTGGTCAAACAAAATGTATTCAATCCTCGTTAATGGTTTGGCAAGTTCTGTATTAGCGAATTTACCTACCTTGAGAAATACGTTTTCAAACCCAAATTATTATTATACTACTTTTGGGTCATTAATACATGTACAAAGAGCAGTAAAAAGAAATTGAGCATTTCCTACACACATCTTCACCCCAGGTCAAAGAAGCTAATGCTGCCTACTATCTAGGGTTTTCTACTAGAAATAAGTACTCTTCCAGAAATCTAGTTAGTGCCACATTTTCACATTTTTTGTAGTGATAATCTTGCTGTCTAAAATGATCCCAAACAGAGGTGAGGGTGCTCAGGCCCACCGACAGCACAGCCTAACGTCATCAGGCAGCACAAGGACCCCTGTGCCAGAATCGCCAGATGAGGGTCCTCAGGCCCACCACGAGCACAGCCTACTGTCAACAGGCAGCACCAGGCCCGCCAGTGCAGACTATCAGCATCAGGCAGCGTCAGACCCGCCAGCGCCAGGCCCGCCACGTGAAACCTCCTCTGGCCCACCACCAGTGCAGCCTATCACCCAGTGCAAGGCCCATCAGGTGAGTGAGACCCCCCTCCCCCACCTACAAGCAGCTCAGCAGTTCCACAAGCCAGGTCTGAAGGAACAACCCGCGAGCACACAGTCCTACACCAAAGATCACAGCTACTCAGAATGATACAGACAAGGAACAAAATGCAATCTCAGGTCCCGAGCCCACCTGCAACAAATACAGGAGAAACTACCATACAAGAAATTGGGAATCATGCAGCCGAAATCTCTGAATTCGTAGCATCTGAAGTAAACAAACAAATGCAGAAATGTATAGAGGAACTCAGATTGCAGGTAAGCTCTGAGGTTAAAAAACAAATCTTTGAAGTACTAGAGACTGAAGTTGAAAAACAGCTGCAGAAACGCATAGAGGGAATGAGATCACAAATAATTTCTGAACTTGAAAAAGTCATTTCTAAATTAATAGCGACTAAAGTAGAACAACTGCAGAAAGGTAGAGAGGAAATGAGAACAGAAATAACCTCTGAAATAGAAAAAGAAAGGATAACTATAATGAAAGACTTAAGAAATATTAAAGAAGACATTGATAAAAAATTAGAGGAGAATAGAAAAATGATGGACTCCATGACCGAGCAGTATAAGAAAGAAATAGATCGCCTGAAACAGTATCAAAGACATATACAAGAAAATAAAATCTCAATCACAAGCTGGCAAAACCGTATGAACGAAAGTGAAGATAGAATCTCAGATCTTGAAGACACACTCGCAGCTAGTGAAAAAGCAAGAAAGGATCTCTTAAAAACAACCAGGATGCAGGAAAAAATAATTCAACATCTGCAAGATGATGCAAGAATCAACAACGTGAGATTAATAGG
>PVKN010035150.1:0-11687 GCA_004027915.1 Capromys pilorides | reverse complement strand
AGAGAGCTGGATTTCTCCTCTGGCTCTGCAGCACTGCTGAATGGAAGAAACTGTAAACAGCTTTTTTAAACTTCTCATTATCTTTTTCTTTGATGAAAGGCAGTGTTGCCAGAATAGCCATGCTATTCTCTCCTCTATCATCCTCTAACTGTAAAATAAAATTAGAGGGCATTTTAGTAATGCAATGAAGTGAAGACGATTCACGCAAGCCAAGTTGCTTCCACATGAGGAAGTTTTCTGAAATCGCAGTTTGACTCAAGCTACTTCCCCGGTGTGGTGTCTTCCTGAAACCTTTCTGCTCTGCCTAACGGTGCCCGGTCTGCAAGGTAATTTCGTAGCTATTGTTAACTAGAGTCACTGGTGCTACAATCTTATCATCAACAACAATTTCATTTTCCTTTGACAATGCTTCCTGAATTATTGGGCTGAGAGACTAGTTTTGGAATCTGTTCAGATTCTAGGTAAAGACTTTAGAATTAAAACAAAGCTAGAAATGGTGATTGCTTTATGTTTTAAAGTGAGTGCTAGGCATGTTGCTAGGACATTAGAAAACAATTGATGACTGCAAACCTTTATGTTTAGCATGTTTAGATTTAAAAGTAATGATGCTCAGATAGTACATGATTTCTCCACGTCATGCATGAGAACTGAGAGTTCTTTTCTGTTCTGTTTCCTCTTCTCTCAAGAGTGCATCCCTGCTTTTTAAAAAAAAAAAAAAATTATGTATTTAGCACAGGGTCTACAGGGTCTCATTACACAGATCAGACGCATAGTGATTTTCCTGTTTGCAGCCTCCCAAGTCCTGGGATTATAGGAGCGCACCACCACACCCAGTCTCAATTGCCATCCCAATGCCGACTCAGCATGCCTTGGGGATAGGGCAGGCACAGTATGCTGGGGATTGAACTCCGGTGCCTGAGTCTGCCTAAGCAGGCACTTTAGTCTGCTGAGCTATCTAGCTGGCCCTTCTTCCCTGTTTAAAAGGGTAACATTTTAGCTAAACATGTGTCTTAGTTACTCTTCTCTTGTTGCTGGGACAAACACCGGACGCTCAAAATGAGGGAAGGAAAGGTTTATTCAGCTCATAGCTACTGGAGGTTTCGGTCCATATTCAGCTGGATCCAAGGCAGAGAGGCACATGGGAGAGGACAGCCTTCTGTGGTGGCGGGCAGGGCAACAAGGTAGGGAGAGAGCTAGCTGCTCAAGCAGCTCACTTCTCTTCCCTTACATCGAAATGCAAATCACCTGCCCCAGGGGAGGTGCAGCACCATTTTCACAATAATCAATTACAAATTCTAGAAGCCACCCCATAACTGTATGAGGCTTTGGGGGGACACCTATCCACAAACCATAACACCATGGCAGACTGAACACAGGTGTAATTCTAATTTTTCATGAAATCCAACTAAATGGACATTATAATTTATGATAAAAATATACAAAAACAAAAACAACTAGAGGAGATACAAGAGTACATTACAACTAGTAACAATGTACTGGAAGTTGAAAGCTGACATATTTAGACAGACAAAGGAAAGTGTATACGCTGTCCTTTTTCTATAGGTAGCTAAATTATATTGAAACACTGTAGGCAGTCAGGCAGGGTGAGGTCCCGAGTCAGTAAGAAAGATGGAATACACACACTGCAAGTGCAGGGGGGCACATCCTTCGAGAGGGAGACTCCACAACAAAAAGACAAAATGAACACACACCCCTACTGACACTATGAATAGGTATCCATCATCTTGGGGGAGGCCGGAAAAGCCACTGATACCCCCTCCAGCAAAAGCCCGCTCTGCTCTAGACCTCCTTCTGTGGGACTTGCATCCCCATTTGATCTTCATTTAATCAGTATTACCTGAGCAATTATAATCTTTTTGGTTGACCACAGTTTCATCCCACCTAATAATCCCATTGAGATTTCCCATTTTCCTCATATCAGACCCACCTCGCTTCATAGTTTTGCTCTATAAATTTCCCGTAAAAGGCATGAGTCCTCAGCAATGCCCTAGAGACCCCTTCTGTCTCTCTCAGAAGTTTTTTTTCTCCAATAAATAGATTCTGCTCTTGACCTCCATTGTTCCTAGAGTTCATTCTTTGACTTTAGAGAACACAGCTTGTATTGGGTAGCTGGCAGGTTGGGAGTTCCCTTCCCCCATATCACTTTTGGGGGCTACAATCAAGTTCAAATGCCTAAAAAACCCATAACACAGAAACGAGAAGTGTCGGAAATGGCCAAAGGCTCCTACACTGATAGGATTCAATAAGAGGAACAGGATGGGTGATGCTTCTATTTTGCTTCTTGAATCCTGGCTGAGGCTACAGGTGTGGCATTCCAGAGAGTCAAGCAGAATTCTACATGTGAAAAAGATAAAGGCATTCAACCATTGGCCTAGGTCAACTCTGAGAATTCTGGAAGCCAGGCTTGCATACAGCAAGCCAGAGACTGGGAACACTTCTCCAGGGGAACTCGAGCCTGAAAAGAAAGACTGGGGGAGCCTCAACAGCTGGAGCCTTCTCAATCACATAGAGGGAGTGGGGCCAGAGTCTTGATCAGCTGCACGTCCAGCAGGGCTTCTAGCTAGATGCTTGGTGCCTCAGTCTTAGTAAGTGAAAGGCTCGTACTGTTACACTGGACAGAAAGTCTCTAAAATGAAAGGCAGACAGTAACAAAAGGAAGGAGCTTAAAGAACATTTCAGGGCAGGGAGCAGAAGACTTACAAAAGGAATAGAAATTAAAGCTTGTATGCTTGGAAAATTAAGAGAAAATACTGTACCACAAAACATGAGTAAGCTTGTGAGAGAAAATGAGAGAGAGAGAGAGAGAGAGAGAGAGAGAGAGAGAGAGAGAGAGAGACAGACAGACAGACAGACACACGGATAGACACCGAGACAGAGGTAGATTAAAAATTTAAAAAGTGATAGAAGAAATTAAACATTTGTAACCATATTAGAAAAGAAAGTTGGGGAAATATCTTACAGTAGGACAAAAAGAAAAAAACACAAGAAAATTAGAAGAAAGTCCTAAAAATCTGATAGTTAAGCAATGAGAATTTCAGAAAAAAATAGCAGAGGAAATTATCAAAGAAACAATGAGAAAATTTCCCAGAAATAAAGAGTCCATATTTTTGCTTCAAATAACTGATTAAGAACTATTAGGAATTTATTTCAAGTGGCAGACAGATAGCTCAGTGGACTAAACCACCTGCTTAGGCAGGCACAGGATCCAGGGTTCAATCCCTGGGCCTGCTGTGCCTATCCCATCCCAGGACACGCTGAAACAGCAAATGACACTGGGCATGGTGTTGCGTGCCTGTAATCCCAGTGCTTGGGAGGCTGAAAACAGGAGGAGCACTACAATTTGTGTAGTGAAACCCTGTAGACCTTGTACTAAATATAATACTATGTATATATTTCATATCCAACATTGAGACATGGAGAGACAATTCTCTATGAGTTTTATATATTTCATGTCATCTGAGAAACTTATTTAAGACTTATTCTGAAGGATATTTGAGTGCAAACAGCCTGGAAAATCAAGATATTATCTTCCCATGGTGCAAAGTGTAGAGTTGTTTGTAGTTGTCAAACTGCAGGGTCTTCCTGCGGGGGCTGGAGGGCCACTGAGTTCTGGGTCCCTCTCCTCTGATGCAGTTCAGTGTACGCACGTGTCCTCTCAACCTCTCAGGGTCGCTTTGGAAATGAGGCTGGCAGAACTGGCAGAAAGTGGTATTTTAGCTAATGTAATTTCTGTGAGTGAGAAGTTATTTCTTCTTTTGATTTCAGCATCTTATGATTTTGGCAGCATCCGTGTAGCTATGGCAGAGTAACGTCTCTCTCTCTCTCTCTCTCTCTCTCTCTCTCTCTCTCTCTCTCTCTTTATTTTTTGGTGCTGGGGGTTGAACTTAAGACCTTGTGCTATTCGCCTGAGCTATCTCCCCAGCCCCAACAAGTTGTCTTTTAGGAAGGGTAGACCCAGCACAGTGCCTGCCAAGTAAGGGTGAAATACTACAAGACAGAGCTTTCAGGATGTGAAGGATAAGACTTTTAAAGGTTGATTAGCAGAATTTAAAAGAAATCCATAGGAATCAGTAGTATGTTGAGTAAATTGTACATTTAAGCAGGCAATACCTGGCTTTCTACTTTATTACTTATTAATGAGTAAAGGACTGATATGATAACTGCTGAGCAAGCAAAAGGAAATATGTTCAAAGATACCTGCCCAGATTACCCCCACTGTCTCTAACCCTACTCTTCAAGGGGAGGGAACTCCTTATTAATTTGGTCTCAGGTTTGTCCAAATGGGACTGGTATTACTAAATTCACTCTGTGGGCCATTTTTCCCCCTTTAAGACAAGAGGTCCAGAGTTGTAGACCCTTGCTGAGTGAAAAAGGAATGGGATTTATACCATTTTTATTTTATATTAGAGCTAGAAACCAAATGATCTGTTGGAACTCAGTCCGATTTCACTTAGAAGATAAGAGAAGCACACATCTTTGTTAAGAAGGACACAGGCAGGCTTGCAAAGACGCCAGCCTGTCACGGTAAGTGCAGATCCATGCAGCTCAGACAGTGAAAGACCTAAGAGGCGTGTTACCTCCCTCTTCTTCCGGCGTCCCTCCCCCTTCTCGCTCTCACCTCCCCCCCCCCCCCCCCCCCTTACTCCTGTACTATTTCTTCTTCTAGTGCCGTGGGTGCTGGCTGTTGTAAAAGATCTTCAGCTGTCTTAGGCATTGGACAGAGAAGGCCCCACTGGAAACCAAGGTGGAAGCCCTGCCTCGGCCTTGGATCTTCTTGCCTCGGATCTGCTACTGATTCAGGTGCCCCTGGGAAAATAGGAACCAGCACCAAGAAATCTAGAAGCTTAGCAGCATCATCGCTTGGAAATGATACCTTCTCACCTGCCCTGCTCAGGAGCCTGAAGATCCCAGATCAACTGACGGGTTGCAAAGGAGTTCACTGTGGGAAGGGACTCTAACGTGATCCCACAAATTCAACCCTCTAGGAGAACTCAGTGTACTCTTTTTGTGGCTTCCACTGCAGCATGTATAATTGGTATTGTTTGCCTGTGTTATGAACTTTCATAAATGCCAGAAGGCACCTTCCTAATTGAGAAAGCCACAAATAGAAAAGTGAGGGTGACTTTGGTCCTAAGGATCCTGGGAGCTGAGAAAATGTCTCTGTGCCAGATGATTTTGTTAATTGACACCCTGGGGTACTCCTTAGGGCTGGGGACCCTGTCCCTTTACCCAGCTGCTGGTATATGTTCTGTATTTTTGTTGAAATAAAGTGTCTGCTGCATACAGGAGCTTTGTGTGTCTGGCATGAAATTTTCACTTTGGCATAGATCAGCTTCTGTTTTATTCTACTTGAAAAGATGAACAAGACTAGCAGGTCCTTCCTGTCTGGTGAAGTGGTACATTGAGGAACACAGATACCTTGGAGCCACTAGAATCTCAGCATTAGCTAAAACGATGGCATTTTCCTTCATGAACAAAAATGTTCCTTTGATGAGAACCCCCCACAGTTCACTGTGCTTTCCCCAAGTGCGTAGGCTTGGATTGGTGATGGTTTGGTTCATCTTCAATCCAGCAATACTCTCCAGACTGCTGGAGTCACACACTCCGCTAGCTAGGCAGGGCTGAAAGAGCCCAGTGGCAAAACGCAGGCTGCTCTCGTAGTTCTGGCCAATACTCATCTTGACAAACCTTCTACTCCCTCTTGAGGGAGAGACAGTGCCCTAGCTCTTTCATCCAACACTTGAAACACCACAGACTGGCAGATTAGAAAAAGCCCTTTTATGACACCATGAATTGTGTACACAGATTATGGGAATGGTTGAACTCTGAGTTGTTCACTGGCCTCGGACAACTGACAGTGAGAAGGGAAGACCCTTTGATGCGGCTAACCAGGCCCAAAAGCTCCTAAGGCTGGTTCCACCCAGATCCTTGCCATTTTCCCTGGATGCTTCTTCAAAGGCAGCCTCTCAGTATGCCCACGCACTAAGGTTCTGGGGGATTACAGCATCGATATATAAGTAGGGTCTGGGGGTCTCACTCAACTTGTACTGCACTCTTTTACTAAAATTACAGAAGTTCATATCTCTGAAGCATCCTTCAGACTTAAACCGTGAAAGCCTTAAAGCTTCAAACTCCATTATCACCTCCAGTCCCACCATCCATGATCGCTATTGCGTTTAGTCTAGTGTGCTACACCTTGGAGTGTTACATTTTTTCAGATTTACTTACTCTGTTTCAAGAAACACAGCGGCAAGCCTAGCACCTTGGGACAAGGCCACACACACTGCCTCACCCGCTGTTTCCCTTATGCTCTGCAGACCGCTCTCACTACCACCTGATTTCCTGAGTTCACACCAGCAGCTGTGCGTACTCCTTAGCCATTTCCTCCCTCCTTCCCTCCTCCATCCCTCCTCATGCCCCTCATCTCCTTCTCCTTTGTCTCTTTTTTCTGCTTCCTTGTCTTCTTCCTCAGTCCCTCTGAGTAAAGGAATTTGGAGTTCGCTGACTTTTTCTTCTCCTTTGTTTGATTTAGAAAATTATTTGCCAGCCAGGGAAAGTGAAACGATTACTAGAAGTGTTTATTTATGCAAGTCAGTGTCAGAGATAGACTGCACACCGCTGGGAAGGAAATGTGTTTTAAATCCCTTTACATATCTACAATATTTAGCATCAAAACGGTAGGGTGTTCATTCATTTTTCTACCCAAAGCTTCCCTTTACCAGAATTCCCTCTCCTTTTCCCCTGAGGCCAGCTGATAGAAGGAGCGACCTGCTAATTACCAAATCCCCTGAACGCATGTGTGGGACCGGTCCCTAAGCCCTGCTGGTGGGCTTCTAGGCGGCTTTCCACAAGGTACCCTGAGCCTGACCCCAGCCTGAGAGCGCAGTGGGTAATGATCCTTCTGCTACTGTGTTCTCTCACTGTAGCTCCTTCTTCTCCTATAGAATGTGCTCATTTCCCCAATCTTAGTTGGTCCAAACTCATTCTGCAGAGCCTGTTTTTGTCCCTCACCTGCAATAAATATAAGACCTTCCTACTATTCGGTTCTGTTGGCCAGTTATTGTTCAAGAAGCAAAGAACCTAGGAACCATCTCCAGGAGACCCCAGCACCTTCCCCTTCTCCATCATTTTAAATCCTTTTATTTTAGCTTTGACCTTACTTTTTCCAGAAGAACCTGGCTAAAGAAATTTTTGCCTGTTCTTGTAGAAGACTGGATGTTTTTGATGAGAGGAAAAAAAGGGAACCACCTCTGTAGACTGTAACAAGTTACTTCTGTAGTCCAAGCTGTGTTCTATCAGTCAAAACCAGCTCTGGTTAAATCCACTGGGAGACGTATATGAACCTGCCAACAAACATTGTGATTCCAAATGGTGTTCTGTAAGCAATGATAAAAATTCTCTTTTATCACAATGCACTGGAGAAGATTCTAACAGAAGTCCTGAACAAGATTAATGAGAAAATATGAAATGGGATTGAATGGAAGGTAAGTTAATATATTGCCTACCACTACTGTCATTTGAAAATAACAGAAGACACTGGGAACCACTGATGCACACTGAAAAGAATCCAATGCTTCGAACCCCGTGGAGGAAGAGTGCACAAGTGTCATTCGCGTTAGAGACAGCAGAAAGGGAATGGTCAATGAAAGATGCTTATTCAACGCTTACACTGTGTTCAGGCCTTCCAAGTAACTTCAAAATGTTATTTATTCCCATTAAATATCAGTTTGAGGAGCTGGTGTTGTAGCTCAATAATACAGCACTTGACTGGCAGGGGTAGGGTACTGGTTTGACCCCTAGCCATGGGAAAGCAAGAAAGACAGTCTCTGTTACATATATTTTTGTGCCATATCAATCTAAAATGGTCTCACTCTTTCCATTGGCATTGCACTATTATTATGTTAAGAAAATATTTAATTAAACATATCATGAGGCTAATTAAATCACAGTTCCTCATAGTTTAATTAATTACTCAATTACCAAAATATAATAAAAGTTAAGTAAATGTACAAGAATATGTATGTCTTAGTTACTCTTCTCTCATGGCTGGGACAAATACCTGATGCCCAAAATGAAGGAAGGAAAGGATTTAGCTCATAGTTACTGGAGGTTTCAGTCCATACTTGGCTGGATCCAAGGCAGACTGGCACATGGCAGAGGGCAGCAGAGCACGGTGGTGGAACAGCAACGAAATGGTGACAGAGGCAACCGACCAACCAGGGCAGCAGAGAGCAACCAAGAGAGTCTGTCTCTGTCTCTGTCTCTCCTTATATTACATTCGGGCTCTTTGCCTCCGCCTATCTGCCTTAGCCCACACCCATAATCCCAGAAGAACTCAGATCCATAGTCCCATCAGTACTAAAACATAATCCCAGTGGATCATGAGTCAAGTCTCAAACTCTAGAAGTCCCCGCCCCATGACTGCATGAGGCTTTGGGGGACAACTAGACATAAACCATAACAATGTAATAGAAGAAGCACACTGACAATTTTAGTAAAAGGAAAATTTGGGTAAAAAGTGAATGTATTTTCTCAGTGCCCTACAATTTTATGCTAACATGCAAGGGGATTTAAAACATATTTCTTTCACAAGGGTTTGCAATCTGCCTGGTGACATCAACCTGCACAAACACACCCTGATAGTAAGGGTTCCTCTTCCCCTGGCTTGCAAATAATTCTCTAAATCAAAGGAAAAGAGAAAGGCCCATGAGCTCCATCCAAATGCCTTCACTGACAGACCCGACTAGGGCTTCCTCTGGAAAAGGCCTCAGGCAACACCTCTGGCGAGGTCTTAGGCTGGCATTTGCACTTTATCTTGGTTATTATTGCTCATCCCTCACGAAAGTGTATTTACATTATTTGTCAAGTCTTATTACTCTTGAAGAATGAAAGAAGCTCCTGGAGTTGAAATAAGGTTGTGTCTGAAACTGGAGAGGCTGACTTAAGGCTGAGAGCAATTCTGCTGAAGCTCTAGGTATCACCACCTCTTTGTAATGGAAATCATCCTGCAGCAGGGGACTTCCCCAGTCCTGGGAGCTTTTTCCTGATGAGCCAATTGGAAGTGAGAGCGCACCAGCACCCTGCAGCACTTTTGCTGCGTTATGTCGATGCCTCAGTGCAGCAGGAAAACCAGCCTGACCCTGCTTAGCACCAGGCACGGCTTGTGCCAGCTGCTGACCTGACTGGCTGTGTGCGGAGCTTTGCTTTTTTGCACAAGTTTTGTAGAGAAACTATGAATAGGAAACCCAATAGGCAAATCTAAGTGAAGAAAGTGACGACTTCTTCCTGAGGAATGCTTACGAATTAAATTTGCTTCAATAAAATTTTAATAAGATCATTCCATGCTGATGTTTTCTTTGTTTCTTTAGCATTTCTCAGAAAGCATTTTCTAAAACAGGATCTTTGAGTGTAAGGGCTCATCTCACCACTGTGCTGACCACTGGACTCAGTGGGCTTTTGGGTAAATTTTTAGTGAAGTTTAAAGTTAAGACACTGAGGAAGGTTTCACAGTGATATTAAAAAAACCAACTAAATCATCAAAGACTGCAATAAAAACTACTGAAGACTCATGCCTTATATCCTGGCATGGAAATCTTTTCTTCTTCCCTTTGTCCCCAACAGGCAATTGAACATTTTATAGTTAGACGATAGGACAAAAATTGCGTATGACATATTTAAATGAACATAAGCCACATTTCAAAATGATTGAGTCTGAGCAAAATTTTCTGATCCTTAATCTATTGTTCCTGGAAAGACATTTATAATCTTGTGAGTAAGGACCTGAAAATTCTGGGAGATTTTCAGACTCCTATAGGCCTCTCATCACCTACCAACAGTAGAATGAAATTAAGACAGGGAATAAGGAATGGTAAGATTTAGTATCCAACCAGAGAAAAGTAGTAATTGTAACTAAGTACCTAAAGCACTTTATGGATTGGGAGTATATAACTTGGAAGTAGAAGACAGACGTTTTCATGTGGACAGTGTTGCAGAAAACTTAGTTCAGGTTGGAAGTTTCCCAGTGAGTGCTGGGGAGATAGCTCAGTGGCATAAGCACCTGCGTAGCAAATGCAAGGTCTTGAGTTTCTATCATCCCTGGTACCAAAAAATAAAGAAAGCGGCCCACATGATTGGCAGGATGCCACGTCTAGAACACTGTGGAGGGGTTAGTTAGGTTAGATCACTACTGGAATACACAATGCGAAGAGGCAGGAAGGGGAGAAATGGGAAACACTAAATATGCAGTTGCGCTTTAGATCCAGAAATCAGTTCTTTTAGGGCTGGCAAGATAGCTCAGTGGATTAAGCACGTGCTTAGTCAAGGGAAAAAAGAAATCAGTTCTTTTACCTCCTAATTGTGTAAACTTGGGTACATCTCTTACTCTCTGGCCCTAAATGTCTCCATTTTTGGAATAGAGATTGTTTTAGTTTCCTAGAGTGGCAATAATGTAGTACCAAACAGTAGATGATTTAAAACAATATAAGCATCTTTTTCTCATAGGTCTAGAGGCTGGAAGTCCCTAATAAAGTGGCTACAGGCTGTACCCTGTCTAAGGTTGCAGGGCTCTTCCTTTCCTCTTGTTTACTGGCAGTATTCAGTGTCTGCTGCTTTGGAGTGGTGTGACTGCACTCTGCCTTCACTGTCACACTGCGGTGTCTTTCTGTGTCTCTGTCTTTGCAAGGCTGTCTTTTAAAGAGACCAATCATATTGGATTGGCAGCCTGCATGACCCCAGCACATCTTTATTTAATGAATTACTTCTACAGTGGCTACATATTCAATAAAGTCAGCTGAGAAGAACTGAGGGTTAGGAGTTCAACATATCTTTTGGGGGAAAGGACATACTTCACCTAGGTAGGAACAGGAATGTAGTCTTATTTCATTACACACTCCTGAGGTTTAAATATGGCCATGCATCAAGGCATACATGCTATAAAATACAGGTTGCGTTCAGTTTTACCTACCCTTAAGCTCCACTCAAGAGAGCTTCATACGCCCTTTGAGGCATTCACCTACACACCCTACAGACCATCTCAGAAAGAACAGAGCCTCCAACCAATGTTATATTTTTAATATGAAGTATAGTTATTCCTCAGCTCAATATGTGGGACATCATCACTGATACCTAAGAGGATATTTTTCAGTAATGAATGATGATTTTCTGATTGCTTATAATGATGCAATTAATGAGGGTTAAAATTACTTGAATGCATTCTATGTACCGAGTGTGGCTTTGAATGATTTATGAAAATTAGCTGTCAACCAAATAGGCGCATGATGATTCACATTTCAGCAGTTGAAGAAACTAGGTATGGACGTGTGAACTGTTTTGTGCAAGGTCCCATGAGAGCAAGAAGAGCAGCAGGACTCCAGTAGGATGGTGTGCCTTTCGTAGGCCAGGTTCTCAAATTTGACCCTATCCATCCGTCATAGAGAGCACACCCATGAAAGGTACAGGAAGGAGCCACTTCCAACCTTCTACATTTAGATGCCCTAATTCTTCCTGAATGTTTTTACCACACCTCAAGGGACAAATTATATGTTAAAATAAGCTGACAAGAGCTGGGTGTGGCGGTGCATGCCTATAATCCCAGCATTTGGGAAGCTGAGGCAGGAGCACTGATGTGAGCTCAAGACCAATCTGGGCTACAAAAGTGAGTTCAAGGC
>PVKN010035149.1:0-11690 GCA_004027915.1 Capromys pilorides | reverse complement strand
TTTGTTTGTTTGTTTGTTTATTTGGTATAGAGTCTTGCTATGCAGCTCAGACTCATAGTCTAGTACTGATATTACAAGTGTGCGCCACTATGCCCGGTGTCAGTGGCCGACACAGCATGGGGTTGGCATGGCATGCAGTACCAGGGATTGAACTCAGTTCCTTGAGCTTGCCAGGCAGGCACTTAGACTGCTTAGCTATCTCCCTGGCCCTATAAATCCAACTTTTGTTACTGAAAAGGTGGTGGTATAATTAATAGAAATATTTATTTCTGGAAGAAGAGATGCTCTGTTAGGGACAGTAGTGGCTTTAGTTTGTCATATGCTGAGCAGAAATGGTTCTAGTTTGCCTAGAAGCTTTTATTCTTATTGTGCTAGCATGATTATTAAATGTTTGTTCCCTCTCACATTCAAAGATATTCCAGTTTTACCAGTGGTGGTGGTGCACACCTGTAATCTCATCACCACTTGAGAGACTGAGGCAGGAGGATCGGTGTGAGTTGGAGACCAGCCTGGGCTACAAAATTGAGCTCAAGGCCAGTCTGAACTGCATAGCAACACCCTGTCTCAAGAAGACAAAAACAAAACAGATAATCCAATTTTAAATGATCACTCTAGGAACTACAGATGAAGTTTTAAGTACAGAACAAAAAAAAAAAAATGAAATGACTGTTTTGATTTATTTCTGAGATATTTATTGATCTCACAGATACAGAGATGGAACACTTGTGAAGGCTGCAGTCTTTGGGTGGAAGATGTATATTGATTATGTAATAAATATTCTGATGAATGTTATAGGCTCTTTAAAGAGCGTAACTGATTTCCTGGCCAGGGACAGGATAGGGTGGAACAGTGGTCAGGATGGGATTCCCCAAGGACGTACTTGAAAATAAATGAGACTATGCCAAGAAGGGAAAAAGAGCCATGCATTTCTTTAAAATACTACAAACACAAGCCAGAAATATTATAGGCAGAAATATTATAGGCAGTCAGACAGGGCCAGGCCCTCAAAGACGACATGGAAGACAAGGTGACTTTACAATTAGAGACAGACACTCCTCCGCCATGGGCCAGATATCAAGACGAGTAAACCAAGAGAGCCGGGCGTGGTGGCACACGCCTGTAATCCCAGCACTTGGGAGGCTGAGGCAGGAGGATCAGTGTGACTTCGAGACCAGCCTGGGCTACAAAAGGGAGTTCAAGGCCAGCCTGAACTGCATAACAAGACCTTGTCTCAAAAAAGACAAATAAAATAAAATACTACAAACACAAATAGGAGTAATGTTTAGAGTGGAAATAATATTTATCCAGAGTCAAGTGTACGAGAGCACACAACTATCTGGAAGCACAGGAACTGTGGGACAGGTTGATGAAAGATAAGACTTTGTTGCATAGAAAGCAGTATGCAGGTTTGGGGATCCTCTGCATGAGTGAATTTCTAGAGAAAGAAGCAAACAGAGTGACAAATGAGGGCCGGCGAGATGGCGCAGTGGTCTAAGCGCCTGCTTCGGCAAGCTTAGGCAGCCACAGGGACTATGGTTTGATCCCCGGCACCACGTGCTGCACCAGCCCCACCCCCCAGGGCAAGCTGAGCCAGCCAGAACACAAATAAATAAATAAATGAGGTTTAAAAAAATAAAAAAAATAGAATGACAAATGAGCTAACAAATGTTCCAGGTGAGAAGAGGGGTCTTCCTTTGTTGGAGTCTCTTCCTGGTTTTTGTCTTGGCTCAAGAAGTCTAAGCTTACAATCCTAAAACCACGTTATTGGAATTCCACCAAGTTAATTCCAATCTGCCACTCCCAGTGTAACCCATGGTGATAACAAAGACACTAAGACATATATATATATATATATATGTATGTATGTATGTATATGTAGATGTAGATGTAGATGTATATGTATATATGTAATTATTGGGGAGCCAAGGGGCCCTAAGTCCAGCCATGAAGATGGCTTTCTGGAACCAAGAGGGTGACCCAGGGCTGCACTTGGGCTTTATTCACTGGAGAAGGGGGAGTGGCTTGCGAGAAGGAATTTTGGGAAGGTGAGCGCTGAAGGGAATTGTGGGAAGAAGATGAGCACTGTGAGCTGGGCTAGGTAGGAGGCCTGCATTCACTTCCTCCACCATATTCAGATATACAAAGGAAGTAATTTGCATTATGCTATTGAGATAGCATCTAATATTTTGGGGATCTGGTGCTTCAGCTCTGATCTGTAATCTTTCAAGCCCCAGGAAGTCATAGCCTCTATCTCAAGGCTCGATCCCAGCTGACACCGTGGAGCATTGGCTCTTTGTCCTGTTATCGGGGAAACACACGTGCCATCTTCAAAAATTGCCACCAGCACCTCGGCTAGACCATTATACACTGCTTCAGGCCAATTGAAAGGATAATGAGGGCCGGCGAGATGGTTCAGTGGTCTAAAGCACCTGCTTAGGAAAGCTCAGGCAACTGCAGGGACTGCGGTTCGATCCCCGGCACCACATGCTGCGCCAGCCCCACCACCAGGGCAGGCTGAGCCAGCCACGAAATAAATAAATAAACACAACAAGCAAAACAAATAAATAAATAAATTAAAAAAAAAAAAAAGAAAGAAAGGATAATGAGAGATCCTAGCCAGCTCTGTACATTTCAATACAAGGGAATAGGGTCAGGCTCAGTCAAAATGGAGACAGTCGCTCTTCTGTCAAGGAGAGCTGCTCATGCAGTCTTCCACATTCCTTGATTTGAAGAAGTGGCAAGAGTAGGAGTTGACAGTAAGAATTTGCTGCCAAAATTAAATTTGCAGTTAAATAGCACCTGGGACTAAGCTCACTTAGCCTTCCATGTGTGCAGTGGATCTGTAGCCTTTTTCTGTTGTGAAGCTTGTTCTTGTAAGTCTTGGTAGAGTAGTGGGAAAAGAGCACAGCTCAGCTAGATCACTTCTGTCAGTCAATAGCTTATGTTATATCTGGATGAGCCTTCAGGCATGCACACACAAAATAGGTCTTGAGGAAAGAATGTTTTGTTTCGGTCCTTTGTCAAATAAGTCAGTGTGTCTCAACCATATTTAGGTTAGTTTTTTAAGTTAAATCTCCAGTTGCTCTTCTGAAGCAAATTTTAAGATTCCAGTGTGTGCCAGGGCTAGTTAATTTAGTTGATTCATGCATAGTGTGAATTTACAAGCCTTGGCCTGAGAAAAGCTGGTCCTGGCCCAGACTGTAAACAATTCCAAAGAAGTGTTACAGAAAAAATACATTCTTTTATTTTATCTGTTATAATCTCCAAATAACATTTATTTTCATTTGACTAGTACTTTAAATAAAATGGGTTGGCTTAGAAAGGTTGTCACTTACCTTCATTTAAACACTTTAATACTCATTACCAGACTTGGCCAGGTATGGTGGTACCAGCATGTACTCCCAAACATTTAACAAGCTGAGGCAGGAGGATCACCATAAGTTCAAGGCCAACCTGAGGTTACACAGTGAGCTCAAGGACAGCCTGCCCTACATAATAAGATCCTGTCTTCAAAACAACACAGCAAAAAAACTCAAAAACAAGCTAACATAGTATCAGACTTTTTTCAAGATTGGGAATGACATAATAACTCCCTGTGGGACAAAAGTGGACACTGTGGACCTAAGCCACGATAAGCTGGTAATGTATTTTCTCATAACCATGTAGAATACAATGAATATTTGATCCACCTTAGCACAAAAGAATTTGCTCATTAGTCTTTGTTTAAAAGGTGGGGGTGGTAGATAGCTAAATAGAATAAGTGTTTGCCTGGCAAGCACCAAGTCCTGAGTTCAATCCCTGGTGCCACAAAAAAAAAAAACACTTAATTTTCTAGAAGGAAAGAGAATGTGCATACTACATTAGTTTGAATGTAATCATTTATTTACTACATCAGACTTGGTTTTTAAAGATTTTTTTTTTTTAATTTTTATTTATTTATTTATTTGTTTGCTTGTTGTGTTTGTTTGTTTCTTTATTTATTTATTTTGTGGCTGGCTCAGCCTGCCCTGGTGGTGGTGCTGGCGCAGCATGTGGTGCCGGGGATCGAACCGCAGTCCCTGCAGTTGCCTGAGCCTTCCTACGCAGGCGCTTTAGACCACTGAACCATCTCGCTGGCCCGGTTTTTAAAGATTTGCCAGTATCTATTTCTATGATCAAATATTCTATAGAGTTTAGATATTTGCATAACTTGATATATGGCACCTTATTCTGATTTAAAATACTGATTCTTTTCATAATAGTATGGTAGAACTAATTTGCAAATAGTAGATAGGTCCCTATGTTAGCATAATTCATTATCATGACTAACTTGCCTCTTGAAACATGATTACTTAACACAAAATCTGTTGTTTTTTTTGTTTTTTGGGGTTTTTTTTTTTTGGCGGGACTGAGGTTCAAACTCACAACCTTGCACTTGCCAGGCAGGCACTTGTGCCACAGAGCTATCTCCCCAGCCCCTGTTGTTATTTTTTAATTTGAAAACCAAGTACTAGTGGATTTGGGTTTTTTCCCCCCCATTAATATATTTGGTACAGGGTCTCATAGTGAGACCTGGGCAGCTCGGACTCATAGTGATCCTCCTGTTTCAGCCTCCCGAGCACTGGGATTATAGGGATGTACCACCACACCTGGACTCTGGTGGTCTCAGCCCACCCTGGAGGCCAGGCTGACCCAGCATGTGGTGCCAAGGATCAAACTGTGGTCCCTGCGCTTGCCAAAGTAGGCACTTAGTCCACTAAGCTATCTCATCGGCCCTTTGGTTTTTTTGTTTGTTTGTTGGATTTTTTTGCAGGACTGGGGTTCAAACTCATGACCTTGCACTTACCAGGCAGGCAGTTGTGCCACAGAGCTATCTCCCTGGCCCCTAGTTTTGTTTTGTTTTGTTTTGTTTTTTAATTTATTTATTTATTTGTTTGTTTGCTTGTTGTGTTTGTTTGTTTCTTTATTTATTCATTTTGCGGCTGGCTCAGCCTGCCCTGGTGGTGGCGCTGGCGCAGCATGTGGTGCCGGGGATCGAACCGCAGTCCCCGCAGTCGCCTGAGCCCTTCTAAGCAGGCGCTTTAGACCACTGAACCATCTTGCCGGCCCTAGTTTTGTTTTTTAATGGAGGAAAAAATTATTTAGCTCACAGTTTGTAAAGGTTTCAGATCACCAATCAGCTGGCTCCAAGGTGGTTTTGTTTTAAGCCAGCCTTACACTTATTGTGAGCTCAGGCTGGCCTCGAACTTGTGATCCTTTTATTGCAGCCTGCAAGAGCTGGGATTATATTAGATTTGTTGCACAGCATCACTGATGAAGGGAAGTGTTCTGATGCAGACAAGAATTGATTTCTTTTCCTGGGCTTAGTGGCACACATCTGCTGTAATCCCAGCTCTGGAAGATGAGGCAAGAGGATTGCTATAAATTTAAAACAAAAGAAAAAACAGTTCCAGACTAAAAAGAGAGATGACAACTTAGTTGTTTTACTTTCATAACATTAACAATGTTGAAGAGCCCACTATAATTTAAATGTTCTTTAGTGTCTGCCATTTCCTCGTGCTAAGATTCAATCTGTACATTTTTGGCAGTAATGTAACAGACATTATATTGGGTATCATATCAGTAGGTACCTGATGCTGAATTTTCTGTTGTTGGGATATTTGATTATTTAAGGTGTTATTTCTCAGATTTCTCCATTGTAAAGTGACTGTTTTCCTTTTTGTAATTAATGTGTATCTTATGGAGGCAGTGTAAGACTATATAAATATCCTAGCCTATTAACCTTTCAGATTTAGCCATTTAGTTGTTGCATCTACAGATGACTGTTGCTTGAGAGATCATTACTGTATTAGTTGCCAAATAGCGATTTTTAAAAAAATCTTCTCATTTATCTCCCTCAATATGAATTCTTGTATTCATATTCTACTCAGTGAGTTACGGCTTATCACTATCATTTGTTTTAATGTTCAAATTGTCACATAGTCATTAGAAGATACTTGAATATATAATTGAGACTGTCTCAAAATGAAAAGGACCACAAGATACTCATGTCCCTTCTTCATGACAGAATCATTCTTTGAGTCCTCCCCACTTTTATTTTTTTTTTTTTGGCGGGACTGGGATTCAAACTCATGACTTTGCACTTGCCAGGCAGGCACTTGTGCTGCGGAGCTATCTCCCCAGCCCCATCTTTTTTTTTTTTTTAAAACCAGCACAAAAACTGTTCTAGAGCTAGTCATTGTGGCACATGTCTGTAATCCTAGCTACTTGGGAAACTGAGGTAGGAGGATCATAGGTTCCAGGCCAGCCTGGGAGAATTTAGGTAAGTCTTGTTTCCAGTAAAAACTTTTTTCAACGACTGGGGATGTAGTTCAGTGGAAGATCTCTTGCCTGGAAAGTTCAAGGATCTGGGTTCAATCCTCAGTATTGCAAAAAGTAACAAAAGCTGTCTGATATGCCTAACATTTCCTATTTTAGCCCTGAATTCTGCTATTTCTCTTAAAAAACTCTAGTTCCTTATAGTGCAAAATGGCATGTAGAAACCAAAATATGTTCAGTGTTCTCATTGCTCCTGGGGTTCTGATTCCACTCAGTGTACAGACTCAAGTAGATGTGTGGGGCTGAGGGTGTAGCTCAGTGGTAAGTGTGTGCCAGCCGCTGGGTTTGGTCCCCAGCACTGGAAAAAACTGGAAGAGGCTGGGAGAAAGACAGCCCCTTCTTCCCCTGGGGGAGGGGGAAGAAGCAAGCAAAGAAGGAATGAATGAACAACAAAGGGACGAATGGGTGAATGTTTGTACCTGTAGGTGTGTGTGTGTGTGTGTGTGTGTGTGTGTGTGTACGTAGTCCCACACAATTTATACATCTGCATTTTTCTGTATATTTAAACCTATTAGAGGGGCCGGCGAGATGGTTCAGTGGTCTAAAGCGCCTGCTTAGGAGGGCTCAGGCAACTGCGGGGACTGCAGTTCGATCCCCGGCTCCACATGCTGCGCCAGCGCCACCACCAGGGCAGGCTGAGCCAGCCACAAAATAAATAAAGAGAGAAACAAACAGACACAACAAGCAAACAAATAAATAAATAAATAAAATTTAAAAAAAAAACAAAAAACCCTATTAGGATTTGTACACTACTCTGTTTTCTTTATTCTATTATCTGTAACTCTTTTTCCCTGAAGCACTTAGTCCCCTGGAGTAATTTTTGTTATGTGTTGGAGAGGTCTGCTGGCATCTATTAAGTATAGATCAGAGAAATTACTGACCATTCTGCAAGGCATTGTGCTGGAAAAAGTTCAGTGTAGAACTAGGAAGATAGTTACTGAATTATTTCTGTCAAACCACTTGAGCGTAAAATGTAGCCATCATGATACTTCTCTCCCAAATACTCCTGAACGGAGGGGCATTGCCCTATATAATGACAAATACAAAAATGAGACCTTTGCAGATGTCAACAAATAGTGTTGATAGAGGTGTCAGAGAAAGTTCATAGCTGATCCAACAGCGTCTCTGCCATTTAAAAATATCTCTGCACTACCCTAACCAAAAAGCTTCTAAAGGAAGAAATGATTGGTTGGCTCACATAAAAATATGTGAGTCTAGGGGCCGGTGAGATGGTTCAGTGGTCTAAAGCGCCTGCTTAGAAAAGCTCAGGCAACTGCAGGGACTGTGGTTCGATCTCCGGCACCACATGTTGCGTCAGCCCCACCACCAGGGTAGGCTGAGCCAGCCATAAAAAATAAAATGAACAAACAAATAAATAAACATATTAAAAAAAAAAAGTGAGTCTAGAATCAAAACTTTTAACAAGGAAATAGGATACAATCTATGAATGTGGAAATACATGTATGTAATAGCCATGACCTACTATAATTGTATGTAAAACATTATACTTGGTCTGTTTGTTTGACATCAAAATGCATTATACCTGTCTCTTTGAATTGTAAGTCTTCTATAAACTCTCCATACATAAATGCAATATATAATTTAATAAAGTATGTGCTTTATAGTGCTATTACCCTGAATTTTACTCACATATGTATATTGATAACCGTATTTGTGTTCTTTCTGCAGGGTAATATGACTAAAAATGCTTACTATAAGTGCTTCTAAGTTTTATTTAACTCATTTAAACTATATTTTTAACTTTGCATGTTGAAACTTGGAAATTGTTAAGTCTTTAACTGTAGAGATTACAGTGTGATACTAACTCTTGCTTTTAAAATGAACGTGTTTTTGTCAGATGACTCACAGGGTGCACAGTCAGAAATTGAGGCAAAACAAGAAATTCAGCATCTTCGCAAGGAATTGATTGAAGCCCAGGAACTAGCTAGAACAAGTAAACAAAAATGCTTTGAACTCCAAGGTGAGATCCAAGATTACTTTGATTTGTTAGGGGATATGTAGGGGAAACATGATATAGTTAGCCTGAAACTTGGAGTCATAAGACATGGTATCTTGTTCCATATCCAGCCTTTATGTACTAAATATGTACCTAGGGACATGGACCTAACCTCTGGAAACTGTTTAGACAGTAAAATGAGGAGTAGTACAGTCGCCATACCTCCTTTATATTGTTGATGTGAAGATCAGTAAGATCTCTACCAATGAAAAATTAAGTATAGGTTGAATATTGCCTTATCTGAAATGTTCCATTCCAGAATATTTCGGGATTTTAGAATATGAGCTAGATTTTGCCAGTTGAGCATCCATAATCCATAGTGCTCCGAAGTTTAAAACTTTTTTATCATTATATCACTGGGCGTGGTGGCGCATACTTGTAATCCCAGCACTGGAGAGCCAGCCTGGGTTACAAAGTAAGTTCAAGGCCAGCCCGAACTGCATAATGAAACCCTGTCTCAAAAAGAAAATGAAATAGTTTTGAATTTCATAGCATTTTAGATTTCAGATGTTCAGGTTTGATTTTTTTTTTTTTTTTTTTTTTTTTTTTAATTTTAGTTACATCTAGTATTGACTACTCAGTACAAGATAAATAAAATTTAAGGGCCGGCCAGATAGCTCAGGGGATTAAAGCACCTGCTTAGGCAGAGCACTTAGTGCCTAGGTTCAATCCCGGACTGCTGTGCCAGCCCCACCCCCAGGGCCCCCTGAGAGGGCGATTGAAACTGGGCATGGTGGTATGCACCTGTAATCCCAGCACTAGGAAGGCTGAAAACAGGAGAATCACTGTGAGTCCAATCTATGTAGTGAGACCCTGTACCAAATCCAAAAAAAAGAAAAAGAAAATTTACATTCCCAGTGATTTTTTGAAATTTATCAGTGAATTAAAGGAACTAAACAAAGTTAAGTTATAAGACCTTCTTTGTTAGTAACTTAATTATTTATAGTATCATAATCCAGTAGAGTATGCTGTTCCATGACCCTTCCATATCATTCACAGTAATTACCTTTTGCAGCTAATTGCTTGGCACATCTTAAAATGAGAAAGTGAATGATCTGTGGAGTCATTCTCATGTTCTCTAAGAAGGCCTTCCTGACCAGCAGAAAATTTATCCCAGGAGAAAACATTGGAACTTCTTGTTACTACTTCCTTCCTTTATTGAATTGTGAAGAAATGGTATCTTGAAAAATTGAAGAATGGGAATATAACTCAGATGTCATGAACAAGACCCTGGTTCAATTCCCAGCACTGCAAAACAATTTCATTTAAGAACTGACATTCCTCCAGGCATGGTGGTACACCTCTATAATCCCAGCACTTGGGAAGCTGAAGCAGAATTGCTGTTAACTTGAGCCCAGCCTGAGCTCCATGGTTCAAGGCCAGCTTGGACTACAGAGGCAAGACCTTGTCTCAAAAAACAACAAAAGAGAATTGTTGTTTCTTTAACATGTACCTTTTTTTTTTTTTTTTTTCTGTCTTTTTGAGACAGGGTTTTGCTATGCAGTTCAGGCTGGCCTTGAGCTCACTTTTGTAGCCCAGGCTGGTCTCAAACTCACACCGATCCTCCTGCATCAACCTCCCAACTGCTGGCATTACAGGTGTGCACCACCATGCCCAGCTTAACCTTTTGAAGGGTCTAAGTATATATTTAATTGCAGTGGGAAAATATTTAGCAGTCAGCAGTTATTTAGTTGAGTATTTACCATGTGCTTGGCAATAAAGTGAGAATTTCAAGACTTTTAAAAAATGTAGAGTCAGCAACATGACTCAGTGGTCTAAGGCACCTGCTTGGGTAAGTTTAGGCAACCACAGGGACCGTGGTTCAATCTCCGGCACCACATGCTGAGCCAGCCCTACCCTCCAGGGCAGGCTGAGCCAGCCATAAAAAAAAATAAATGAAACTGTAGGCACAGGGCCAGGCTGGAAGCTCAATGGACTAAAGTGCCTGCTTAGAGTGTAGGGGCCTGTTCTGGTGTGCTGGCCCCACCCCCAGGGCAGGCTGAGACAGTAATTGAGACTGGGCCTTGTCACACAGGCCTGTAATCCCAGCCCTTGGGAAGCTGAAGGCAGTTGGATCACTACAAGTCCAATCTGCTCTGCTAGTGAGACCCTGTAGACCATGTTCTAAACACAGAAAAAAAATATGTCAGCTCAAGACTTAGTGGTTGTGTAGGCCTGTAATTCCTGCACTTAGCAGGCTGAGGCAAGAGGATCTCTTGAGTTTAAGGCCACCAGGCCTTGCTGGTTAGCTCAGGTTAGCTCAGTTATTTAAGCACCTGATGGGGCAAACCCAGTCAGGCCCAGCTCCCCATGCGCTTCCAAGCAGGCACAGGGGCCAGGATTCATCCCTGGGCCTGCTGTGCGAGGGTACCACCCCTGGGGCGCTCTGAGATGACAGTTGAGATTGGGCGTGTGGCACATACCTGTAATCCCAGCTCTTGCAAGGCTGTAAACAGGTGGATCACTATGATGATATAATGGTTAAGACCCTGAACACCCTATAGACCCTGCCCTAAAATACAAAAAGAGAGAGAGAGAGAGAGAGAGAGAGAAATGAAATGAATTTAAGACCAGCCTGAGCTACAAAGTGAGTTCAAGGCCAGCCTGAATGAATTTCATATCAAAACCCTGGTTAAAAAAGATAAAACAAAAACAACTAAGCTCAAAATAATGACTTAATAGTTGTCAAGTATGCTCATTTGGAGAATAGGATGTTCTCTTGGTGAAACTGTAGAAACTGTTAGTCAGTTAGATAGTTTCACTAGCCGGGCGTGGTGGCGCATGCCTGTAAACCCAGCACTTGGGAGGCTGAGGCAGGAGGATCAGTGCAAGTTCCGAGACCAGCCTGGGTGCTATGAAAGTGAGCTCAAGGCCAGCCTGAACTGCATAGCGAGACCCTGTCTCAAAAAGAAAACAAAAAAAAATAGTTTTACTGCTTACTACTATTTTGTGCTCTTAAAATCTTATCTAACTACTAATACTGATAATGCTCATTGCCTAACTTTTATTTCTTTCAGTAAGCTTTAAGAGATAATTCCTTAGACATTTTCAGTTGCTTAATTCTGAGTGTTTTCATTAAGCCACAAATTAGATATGCTTTCTTTTTACTTTTAGCTCTTTTAGAAGAAGAAAGAAAAGCCTACAGAAACCAAGTTGAGGAATCTGCTAAACAAATACAGGTTCTTCAAGGTATGGAGCATTCTAAAACTATTTGAGATTGTTATTTGTTTTTATTCAAAAGGAATTGAGAGAGTACAGAGGTTCACCAGTTATCCTGGTTTTGGTTCTTCTCTGATCTTATCTAACTAGGCTCTCA
>PVKN010035148.1:0-11685 GCA_004027915.1 Capromys pilorides | reverse complement strand
AAAAAAAAAAAAAAAAAAGAAAGCAGCCTTCAGCCCAGATTGATGTACCCTGCAGAACTGTCTTTCAAAACTGATGGAGAGGGGCTGGGGAGATAGCTCAGGGGGCACAAGTGCCTGCCTGGCAAGTGCAAGGTCCTGAGTTTGATTCCTGGTTTGGGGGGTGGGGAGAAACAAAACTGATGGAGAAAGAAGATACTTCTGTGACAAAGATCATCTGAAGAAATTTATGCCACCAAACCAGCATGCCAGATGTTTTGAAGAACATTCTATAAAGAGGCAAGGACTACAACTTTATGAACCCCCAATAAAAGGAATCTACCAGGTAAGGCTTAAGTAATTAATGGAGAGAGGAAAAAAGGGGGAGCCAACAACTGGAAAATAACATGCAAGGATAAGCCAATACATACATATCAGTTCTAATCATCAGTGTTAGTGGTCTCAATTCATCAATCAAAAGACACAGGCTCGTAGAATGGATCAAACAAGATCCAACAATATGCTGTGTACAAGAAACACTTGTAATTCAAGAAGAAATTCATAGACTGAAAGTCAGAGGATGGAAAACAATATTCCATGTGACAGAAACCCAGAAAAATGGAGCAGGTATTCTGTTTGCAGTCAAAGTGAATTTCAAGCCAAGATTGATTAAGAGAGATAAAGAAGATCACTACATCCTTGGAAAAGGGACAACCCAAGAGGAAGAGATAGTAGTCATATATGCAGTAAATACCAGTGCACTAAACTATATAAACAAATACTAAATTTTATTTTACTTTCTTTTGTATTTTAGGACAGGGTCTACAGGGTCTCACTACACAGCTAGGATTCATAATGATTCTCCTGTTTTCAGCCTCTCAAGTGCTGGGATTGTAGGTGCCCACCACCGTGTCCTGGGGGCGGAGCCAGCACGGCAAGCTGGGGATTGAACCCAGGCTGCTGCTCTCTGCCTAAGCAGGCGTTTTAGACTGCTGAGCTATCGGGGCAGCCCTATATAAACAAATACTAATGGGCATGAAAAAATCAAATAAGCACTAATACAATTGTATTAGGGGATCTCAATACCCTACTGTCACAAAAAGACAGATTAACTAGACAAAAAAATCAAAAGTGAAATCCTAGAACTGAACCAAACTTTTGAACAAATGACCTTAGTAGATGTCTACAGTGTTCCATCCCACATCAGAATGCACATTATTCTCAGTCACATAGAGGATGGTTTCCAAAATAGACCACATACTAGCTTATAGAACATACTTAAGTAAATGCAAACAAATTGAAAGTATCGCTTATATATTGTCAGACCATAATGCAATGAAATTGGAAATCAGTGGCAAAAGAAGACAAGAATTTTATTTTTATTTTACTTTTTTACATGTGCACTCGTGTTTATAGCAGCATAATTTGTCACAACTGAATTTTGGAAACAACCCAAATGCCCATCAACTGAGGAATGGATAAAAAAGATGCTGTGTTTTTATTCAATGAAGTACCACTCAGCTATAAAGAATGATAAACTTGAGGCTTTTATAGGTAAGTGTTTGCAACTAGATGCTATACTCATTAAGTTAAATCAGATCCATATGTGTAAACATTGTGTTGTCTCCCTAGTGTATAAGAATCTGAAAGGTACAATAAATACAGTAAAAGGGAAAGAAACTGAACATAAGAAATAAATAATTGATATGAGGGAAAAGGAAAGAATAGGGGAAAAAAAGAAGGGGCAAAATCATATGTATATACACAGCATGGCTAAGATGATTGTACTAATCTCTATCAGCTTTTTGAAGGTAGTGAATGCTTAAAATTTTTACTTTAACCAATTTTATGTTTATATGTGTAATCTGAGAAACTACATTGAAGATAGCAGTGTACAATATAACAACCACTGTTGAATGCCTATTATCATATTTTTAAATTTCTGTGTCTTGCTGTGAAAGACTAATGGGCGGTGGCTGCGAAGACACATGGACACTCAATGTAAGCAAAGTGAGGACTAGAGCAAAAAGCTATCGCCCTGTCTTTGGTCTTTATTTTTGTATATTTTGAGTCTCAGCCTTCGGGTTACCTTAGGTGAGCATAACAAGATCCCATCGTATGTGTCCAAAATTAATGTTTAGGCTCTATGTGAGAACCTGCTAGGCATCTGGGAGCAAGGACACAAAAACGGTGTCTTTGAGTTCCAAACTGTTTTTGGTTACTCCCGCACCTGTTGCTGCTCTGTTTTCTTTTATCTTGTCCCACATACCCTGCAGGTTTTTTAGCATGCCTCTATATTAACTCTTTTTATCCCAACAATTTCTGTTGTCTTATCTGTTATTTTTCTTTTCTCTTAAAAAAGTCAGATGACGTCTAGAAATCCCACATAAGCTGCCATCAAGTAAAGCAGTCACAGTTAATGCAGTCAGAAGAAGGCTGGATGATGGGCAGGTACACTGATGGCCAATGTTTTGAGAAGTTTAAAAAAAGTCTTATAATTTTACTGGTGAAATTCACTTATAACACTTCCCCTTTATCAGAAATTGTTGACAGTGACTACACTGTATTCCAAGGTGTTTGGCCAGCCATTCTTTGTCAGTGGTAGTCATAAGTTTGCTAGAATTTTTAATTCTTCCAAAATAACTTTTATTTTTATTTTACTTTTTTCAAAATAACTTTTAATGGTGCACATTCTCTCCTGCACAGAAGACATTTCACCATGGAAGAGCTCAAGGTCATATCCTGGTAGTTAGCCAAGATCTTCATGCATTTTATATGAACATTATTGCCACAGCCAAACCTGCAAAAGGTGATGGGCATCCTCTTTTTTCAGAAACTCCTCTTGACATTTGGAGCAAACATCCTCAGGACCCAGTTCCTTCTGCAGCACTTACCCTTCTCCTTCGCCACATGCACCATCATCGTGCCTTCCTGGCTGCAGAGTCTATACTCGTATGAATCCCCCGCAGCAAGTTTATTGCTCTCTTTGTAAAACCTAACTGGAAAGCCAATTATGATTCCTCGAAAGCCTGAATTTTTCAACAAGATCCAGCATATATGCTTACAAAGTTCCCCTCCTTTCAGAAATGTGGAACAGTTACAAACATGAGTGTTTCCTAGGAAGACTTGAAAATCCTTTTTCTCTGGCTCTTCCTCTCTCAGCAGGAAACTGGTGGGGCTGATCTCATGCAGGAGGTGGATACTGCTGCCTAGAGCCTGGTTCTGCTGCCAGCTGAGGCTGTTGCTTGGGTGTCCCCCCTGGCCCAACGCCTTGCAGCCTCAGTGGAGCATCCTGTGTGGATGCCATGAGAGGTGCCTGAGGGACTCTATGGTGACACAAGAATTTTAGAAGCACATGGAAATTAAATAGTACCCTCTTAAACAACCAGTGTGTCACACATGAAATGAAGAAGTTAGTTTCTGCAATTAAATAATGACAAAACAACATATTGGAACTTCTGGGACACAAGTAAAGCAGTCTTAAGAGGGAAATTTAAGGGACTGGGGAGTTAGCTTAGTAGAATAAGTGCTTGCCAGCCAAGCACAAGGGCCTGAGTTCAATCCCGGTTCTGAAAAAAAAAAAAAAATAGAGGGAAACTTACAGTGAATATTTATATCAAGAAAACAGAACAAACACAGATAAAGAACTTAATGGTGAACCTCAAACTTCTAGGAGAAGAAAAGCTTGTATGAGGGAGGAAATTATATTTAGTTCAGAGCAGAAATTAATGCATTGGAAACTTTAAAATGGGTGAATCAAAGAGTTGGTTCTTTGAAAGATTAAATAAAATAGACAAGCCCTTAGCCAGCCTTGCCAAAAAAGGAAAGAAAAGACTTAAATCCATGAAATTAAGAATGAAAAGGGTGATAACACAGGATCCTGCAGAAAATCCAAGTCATGTACATCTACTTTGAAAACTTGTATTCTAAGAAGATGGAAAATGCAGAAGAAATGGACAGATTCCTAGGTATATATGTTACCCAAGCTGAATCAAGATACATAAATTCTGAATAACTCAGTAATAGTCAGTGGAACTGAAAATGTCCTTAAAAACCTGCCAACAAATAAAAGCCCAGGCTGTGATGGATTCACTGCCAAATTCTACAAAAAATTTAGAGAAGGCCTAATACTGCTACTACTCAACTCTTTAATGAAATTGAAAGGGAGGCAATACTCCCAAAATTCATTCTTGAAAGAAAGCATTATTATGTACCCAAACCAGAGAAGGACCCAACTAAGAAAGAGAATTGTGGGCTGATCTCCTTGATGAACATAGATGCAGAAATCCTAAGCAAGATACTGGTAAACCAAATGCAGCAAATTACCAAGAAGATTGTACCCCATGACCAAGTGATTCATTCCAGGAATGCAGAGATGGTTCAACATATGTAAATTAATAAACACAATGCACCAAATCAACAGAGCCAAGACCAAAAGTCATGATTAGCTCAATAGATACAGAAAAAACTTTTGACAAAGTCTAGTATGTATTCATGATGAAAACCTTACACAGAATTGGAATTGTTTTTTAAATATTTATTTATTTATTTATGTTTGTTTGTTTATTATTTAATGGCCGGCTCAGCCTGCCCTGGGCGTGGGCCTGGCGCAGCATGTGGTACTGGGGGTCGAACCGTGGTCCCTACAGTTGCCTAAGCTTTCCTAAGCAGGTGCTTTAGACTGCTGAGCCATCTTGCTGGCCCTGGAATAGTTTTTATCCCAATGACAAACCTACAGCCAACATCATACTAGATGGACAAATATTGGAAGCTTTCTAAAATCAGGGACAAGATATGCACTGTTTCCACTCTTATTCAGATAGTCCTGGAAACTTTAGCCAGAACAATTAGACAGGAGAAAGAAATAAAAGGAATAATGATAAAAAAAAGGAAGAAATTATTGTCATTTTTATTTTTATTATTTTTTAGTGTTACTCGGGATTGAACTTAGAACTTGCCTTGTGCATACTAGGCAAGTACTGTACCACTGAGCCAAAAATCCATTTTAAAAAACTGCTAGATTTAATAAGCAAAGTCAGTAGCATAGCTTGATACAAAGTTAGCACTCAAAATTTAGTACTCTTCTTGTATGCAAATAACAAACTCACTAAGAGAGAAATTAGGGAAATACCTTTCACACCAAGAAAGAAAATCCTAGGAATCAATCTAATGAAGGATGCTAAAAACCTCTGCATTAAAAACTACAGTACAGGGGCCAGGGAGATAGCTCTGTGGCACAAGTGCCTGCCTGGTAAGTGCAAGGTCGTGAGTTCAAACCCCGGTCCTGCAAACAAACAAACAAAAACTACAGTACACTGAAAAAAGAGATTGAAAAGGATGAGAAAATGGAAAGATATCCCTTGCTCTTGAATGGAAGAACCAGTATAGTGGAAATGGCCATACTTACAAAACTGTTACACAGATTTAATACATTTGTGATCAAAAGTCCAATAGCATGTCTCACAGAATTAGAAAAAAATCCTAAAATTGATTTGGAACCAGAAGAGACCTCGAATAGCAAGAGCAATTCTGAGCAACAAAGGCAGGGCAAAGAGGTGTTAACAATTCCTGACTTAAAATTATAATATAGCTGGGGCTATAGCTCAATGGCACAGTGCCTGCCAGGCAAGCATGAGGTTATGAGTTTAATTCCCTTTACCAGAAAGCAAACAAACACCCTCTGAAATTGGCACATGCCTGTAATCCTAGTACCTTGGAGGCTGAGGCATGAGGAACATTGCAAATTAGAGACCAGCCTGGGCTACAAAGTAAGTTTAAGGCCAGTCTGAACTGCATAATAAGACCCTGTCTCCAAAACATTACCACCTACCCCCCAAATAAAAGAAACTAGTGTGGTACTGGTAAAAAACCAAAACAACAACAAAAAAGACCTGAAGATCAATGGAAGAGATTAGAAGATGCAGAAACAACTCCAGACATACTTAGCCACCTTATCTTTGAAAATGGTACCAAACACATTCACTGGAAGAAATGTAACATCTTTAAGAATGCTTCTGCGGGTGCCAAAGATCATATTGGACCCGTATCTTTCTCTGTGCACTAAACTTAATTTGAAATGAATCAAAGATCTAAGTATTAATATGGAAATATTAAGTATGCTATAAGATAGAATAGGTAAAAGTGTTGGAGACTTTGGTATAGGCAAAAGCCTTTATGAATAAAACTCTGTATAGAAACTATCACAAGGAATCAACAACTGATATTTTGTCTTATCTCAGATGAATATATAATTCTCAGATGAAACACAAACAGCAAATGTATGAAAAAATGTTCCCCATCACTAGCCATTCAAGAGATGCTAATTAAAACAACACTGGCTCCATAAAGGATGGCTATCATCAAGAATTCAACCAATAACAAATGCCAGAGGTACTGGGGGGAAAAAGGAACCCTTCTCCACTTTTAGTGGTAGTGTAACTGGTACAACCACTGTGGAAATCAGTATGGAGATTCCTCAAAACAGAATTAAGGTCTCGCTTGACCCAGCTAATTCTCCTGGCTATCTTCTTAAAATTAAAAACATCATACCGCACAGCCATATTTGTGTATTCGTGTGTAGAGCAGCATGTGTGCTAGATCTTAGAAACAGCCCAAATAGCCATCAGCCAAGGAATTGATTAAAAAAAATATGGTCTTTTTATACAGTGGAGTACTACTCAGCTATAAAAAAATAAACTGGAGACTGACAGGTAAATGGGTGCAGCTTGCGATCATACTCATAAGTGAAATAAACCAGACACTCTTGTAAACATTGTATTATCTCCCTAATGTGAGAGAAGCTGAAAGAGAAAATAAGATCCAAAAAGTACAATAGATATTGTGAAATGGGAAGAAACTTCAAAAGGAAAAAGAAATGGGGATGGGGATGGGAAATAGAGAAAAGGAAGGGGAATGTACTAATTTTTTTTAGTTCACTAAAATTTTTATTTAGGGTCTCACTTCGTAGCTCAGACTCCGTGATCCTCCTCCTTGCAAGCCAAGGGCCTGAGTTCAATCCCTGGTCCTACCAAACAAACAAACAAACAAACAAAAAACCCACCATAGTGATCCTCCTGTCTCAGCCTTCCCAGTGCTGGGGTTTCAAGAGTATGCTACCATTGCCGGTGTTTCAGTGGCCTGCGTGGCATGTGGTACCACAGATTGAACCTGGGTCCTTTGGTACCAGGAATTGAACTCAGGACCTTGTGCTTGCTAGGCAGATGCTTATGCCACTGAGCTAACTCCCTGGCCCCCTCTTAGTTCATTTTAAGGAAAAGTTTGTGCTAATACTGTTTGGACAGTTAAATGCTGATATCTTGTACTCTAATTTAAAAATAACCATGCAATGTATTAACCATTGTTGCCCTTCTTTGTCTTGTTTTTAAATTTTGTTTTTTTTTTTTTCCTCTTTGAAAAACAAAAAACAATACTCCCCAAGAAAAAAACAAAAAACCTCTGTTGGATGCATGTGGTGGGATACACTGGTAATCTCCATCACTTGGAAAGCTGAAATAGGATTACTATAAGTTCTTTGCTAGCCTGGAATATATAGTGAGATCCTGTCTCAAACAAATGAACAGGAAAGACAGACAGACAGACAGACAGACAGACAGACAGACAGACAGACAGACAGACAGACAGACACCAACAAACGTGTTTCACAGTGGCTTGCCTATACTGGGAAGCTTTTCAATTGTAAGGTAGTTGTAGCTTTGTATTGACCAGTTGGAAGTGTTTGCTTGTGTTCTGATGCTTCCTTGACAGTGCGTCTCATATCTAGAGTAGTGGGACTTGCACCATCAACTTCCTAGATCGCTCTAGCAACTATTGTCCCTAAGAGTGCGTGTATTACAGTCTCCAGGAATAGCCTGGATTCTGCAGTTTCTATGTGAGTGACTGTATGTTTGCTGACTGTGGAGAAGAAAGCTTTTCCATGGTTCCCTCCAGGTCTGTTTTATGATTGATTGATATCAGCTGTTGAAATGAACTCATGAGCCTGTGATGCTTGGGCAAGTGGTTTCTTTACCTGTGGGAGTAAATGAACAAGCCGCTTACTTTCTGTTGCTTTTTCGTGCACTCCTTGCTTCTCACTCTAAACTGCATCTCCACTGTTTTAGATGACTTCACTTCTGTTCAGAGAAGTTTGAGGGTACTGAGTTGTTTCTTCTCTCCATCCTAAAAATCCTTCTCCTATTTCACAAGACCTCCCCTGAAAATTGTCTTATTTTAAATTATAGAAGTTTAGATCTTTGTTGTCCAAGGTCGCCCTGTCATCCACTCTTCTTCCATGTTCTTGCAACCCTAAACAAATTTTTTTCAGAGTCAGAATAAGCTAGCAGAATCTTCCCTGGACTTTGTTGCTACCTTGGGGCAATATACCATTCTGCTTTCATCTCCAGACTTCTCAAACTGGTTGTGCTTTTATAGCTCCTGTCACTTGCTGCTTAGACTTTTGCATTCCTCATTTCTCTTGAGTTTATTAGTGGCCCACTTCACCATTGTCCTTTTTGCAGTATTTCATGTTATGATTTTTAATCCATTTTTAGATTTAAAAATTTATCTTCTGACAGGAAATTTGGCAATACAGTCAAGTATAAAGAAAAAAGTATCCACTATAATACCAACAACACATTGCTAAGTTTGGGGATATATTCTTTTTTAAAAAATAAATAAGCACACCTTGCATTTTTGTTATCTGCTCTTTCTCTGTTTTAATATATTATGAGTATATTTCCAAGTATCCATTCTTCTGCGGTATAATGTAGGGCCATATAGTTTGGCAGAGTTTAGACTGCCCAACTTCAAATCTTGGCTCCTGTTACTCCCTAGTTGTGTGACCTGGGACACATCACTACTTAGGGTTTCAATTTCATCATCTTGAAAATAAATTTAACATTCTTACTTTACTCTTGATTGCTTTGTATATCAAAAGAGGTGGCACTTAACAAATAATTCTTGGCATTTAAGAAATGCCCTCTGTTGTTTTAATATTGTATGACTTCTTATAAGAAATTTTTTTGATAGTTTTGCTATCATTAACAGTGTTATTAAGAGCATCCATGTAGCTAAATGTGAATTCACATCATGATTTTAAAGTATAGATTTTTATTAGTAGAGTTGCTGGACCTAGTGAGTGTTTTGTATACATTTTATACAAGTTTTATACATTTCTAGAGAAGTTATATTCATTTAGCCTCACAGAACAGTATGTGTGAGTGGGTGGGGGATATCGGTGAATGTGTAACAAGAACAAATGTGGAGAGAAGGAATGTACATATCTAGACAGAGATCCTATATCTTCTTTTTGACCCATTTTATTCTGGTATCAATATATGTATGGTTAAACTCCTAATTATATAGCCAATTTACTACTATTATTTTTCTAAAATTATTTATTTATTTATTTATTTATTTTTGTATTATGGCTGGCTCAGCCTGCCCTGGGGCTGGGGCTGGCACAGCATATGGTGCTGGGGATCGAACTGCGGTCCTTCCAGTTCCTAAGTTTTCCTAAGCAAGGTGCTTTAGACTGCTGAACCATTTTACTGGCCCAATTTACTATTATTTTTGAGTAAGAATTTATAAAACCACTTTGTCGAGAGAGACAGACTCACTTGATGTGCCATTGATTTTTTTTCTTTTTTTAAATGTGCCATTGTTGACCATTCTTATGTTTTTAAATGTCAAGCAGGGGTTTAATGTTATGGGCATTGTTGTTAAGTACTGGATGGTCTTTCCATCAGTGATTCAGAATGTTTTCTGGGAACAGTAGTAGTAGTTTATACGTAGAAAGGGCTTACTATTTACCTGGTGCTTATTCTAAGTGCTATACCTGTATTCACTCCTTTGAGATATGTGCAGTTGTTTCAATTTTACAGAATAGGTACAGAGGAGGTTAACCAGCTTAGTTAAAGGAACACAACAATTAAGAAAGGGAGCTAGAATTCCAATGCAGGTTCTTAGCCCTGGCCACAGAGCCCACACTCCTATCCCACCATTCTCTTCTCTTCATTCTCTGCTTCTTAAGAATGGAGTATTGGAAGGGGGCATCTCAGTGTCTAGCTGTGGGAGGTTCTATGCTGAGGAGGGTTATGTGGTCCTCTGTACTTGCAAGAAGGAGACATCTTGCGAGCATAGGCCTCAGAATGGCTATGCTTTTTATCTTGGTTAGACCACATGTTGACAATTCTGCTCATCGAGCATATAATCCAGAGCTCAGGTAGGACCAGAGTCCACCCCAGGATACCTTTCTGGACTGCTTAGTGGGACATCTGCTTCAGTATTTGAACCTGAACTACTCCTTCCTTGCTTGTCGTTAGGTCCTATCCAGCCTTGGAAGGCTATTTGAATATACTTGTCTGGATACAGCTGCAGTGATTTTTCCACTTGTACAGTAGTATTTTGTACTCAGCTATTTTTCATGAATGTATTTGTCATCTTGTATCATTATTCTAATTTTATTCAGTATATTTGTGGTTTGATTACTTATGTTGATTACATGCTGTTTTGGGTGGGAAGCTACTGTATGGTACTGTATTCTTTGAAATTCAGACATACTGAGTCTCACAGGCATAATCCCGGAAGGCATATGATATGATTTTGCAAGGAGAGTGGTAGTCTCCTGTCAGACTGATGGGGTATGTGCATTGCATTGCAGTCATTGCTTCCGATTGCCTTAGATTCCTTAGACCTATTGCTGCTTTCTTTTGAAATCTTGGCTGCTCTAGTTGCTGCCCATCCTGCCCTCAAGGCCCCTCCCTTAGGTGTGACTCCCCTATTGAAAAACCAGCACAGAACAATAATTAACCACCTACATCTCATCACATGGAGCGAGAACTTAAATGTAGGTTTCCTGGCTAACACTTTCCTCCTCATTGTTTACCTGCCTACTGACATAAAGCAATACTGTCCCAGCCTGGCCTTCTGAGGGCGACTCTCTAGACTGTTTCCGTATTTGTAACAAGTAGTTGGTTTGCATGCTCCAGTACAAGTAATGGACTTCACAGGGGTGCTGTGAACAGAAAAATTATTTTGTGTAATTATTAGAATGACATTGGTCCAAGCTTATTGATGTATATATGTCTTGAAAGGATGACAGTTAGATTTTTAATGAAGATAAGTTTTAATAAATAATTTAATAATAAGTTTTGAGTAAATAATAATTAAGTTAAATATTACATGATACGTTAGTTGGATTAAAGTCTGACATAAGAAGTATATCCTTAAGGTGATGTTTATCTATTTTTCATGAATTATAATTATCTTTTAGGAAATTCTATCTATGTAAAGAAATTGGTCTTGGTTTTTTTTTTAAATTTTATTTTTATTTTATTTATTTGTTTGCTTGTTTGCTTGTTTGTTTCTTTATTTACTTATTTTATGGCTGGCTCAGCCTGTCCTGGTGGTGGGGCTGGCGCAGCTTGTGGTGCCGGGGATCGAACCGCGGTCTCTGCAGTTGCCTGAGCTTTCCTAAGCAGGCGCTTTAGACCACTGAACCATCTCGCTGGCCGGGTCTTGGCTTTTTTTATATAAAGAAATTTATTCCACTTTTTATTACATTGCCCTGACAATAGTGAAAAGATTTTTAAATATGACCTCATGCATCATGAATATATCTATTCTGAAAAAGAACTTGTAGTTATTTTATTTGCTAAATAAAACATTTAGAAATATTATAGTTGTAGGTATTTTAGCAGTATCAAATAAATT
>PVKN010035147.1:0-11687 GCA_004027915.1 Capromys pilorides | reverse complement strand
CTTAGACTAAGGAAATGCAATGTTCTCTCTTTTTATCATGGGGTACACATTCCAAGACAAACCTCCTCCCAGTCCCAGTAGATGCATAAAAGAAATGAGCACTAAATCCTGTGTATTCTAGGTTTTATTCTTGTCATTGATTTTAGCAGCTTTAGCATATGATTATTTTCTTAAGTCAAAGCTTTCAAACTTTTGAAGCATTCTGTGTCTTTTTTGCATATCCAAATTGGCCAACATTATTACTCTTTTTACTTTGAGGCCCTTATTGAATAAAATAAGAGTTCCTTGAATATAGCACTATAATACCATGGTAGCTGATCTGATAGTGGAGAAAGGAGCAAAGGACTAGTAGATAAGAGAGTATATACAGCATAGATGTGCTTAACGAAATGATTCAAATCCTTGAAAGGAAAGATTAAATTTCAGTGCACTACTCAAAATGACACGATTTAAAATGTATGAATTATTTATTTCTGGAATTTTTCATCTGATACATAAATGTTTGAGATTTTGCCTTCTGCATGTTCTAATTTTATGTATAGAGACTATAATCAGAGCACCCTTTTGAACCTTTCCTCATTTCTAAAGATGTAATTGAAAACTGTCCCTTGTCTTTGATGTAGCCTCTAAGAATCTTCTATTTGAATGTTTATGTTATAGATTAGTATCAGTCTGTTTTGGCAGTAGCTGTTTTACTGCAGTCCAGTGAATAAAAGATACAGTTTTTTGACACATCTGGAAACGTTACCTTTTTTTCCATCCAGTGTATAGTTGACTGTTAGCCACTATTGATCTAGACATCTTAGGGTTAATGGAAAGGAGTCCAGTCTGGAGGCTTAGAGATCTGGGTTTTTTCTATACCTCATTTCTGTGATTCCCTTAGTTCTTCATTTGCAAAGTGTGGATTAATAATTCTTTAATATTTTAGGGTTAATGAGTTGAAGACTTTTTAAAGATGCTCTAAGAAAAACATCTTTGGCATTATAATGGTGGTGCTAAAACATAAACATATAAAATACAAGTAATTTTGAGGAAGGGTGTGCTGGTGTGTGTGTGTGTGTGTGTGTGTGTGTGTGTGTGTGTGTGTGTGTGAGATAGTTTAGCTTTGTTTAGTGTCCACAGTTTTTTATACCATGGTTTCTGTTCTTTAGTCCTAGATTTCATTCCTTTTCTGTTATTCTACTCTGCAGGCATTCAGACCCTAAGTATATAAGTCTCTCTCATTTTAGTTGACAGTCACATTCTCTTAAAATTTGTTCTTTTTGGGGCTGTGGAGATATTCAGTAGAATAAGCGCTTGCCTGGCAAAGCGCAAGGGCCTGAGTTCAAACCCCAGTTCTGCAATAAATGAATGAATGAATGAATGAGTGGTTCTTTTCAAATATACTAACTTTACTTAAGGAAGGGTTTTCTCATTTACTCAGAATAATTGTTTCCTTTTGTTAATATTTGTTTTCCTGACCAGTAGGAAACCGGAGTCTGGAACTATTTGGCTAATACTGTAATACTTCAGCAGCCAAACTTAATGTAAATGTAGCTGTAAAGGAATTTAATTTTTGCTAAATGAGATGTAATATTTTGGTCTTTGCTAGCTGTTTTGAACAACTGAAAAAAAATATGCTTAACAATTTTCATGGTATGATTTTACAGGTTCAGCTCTATGAAGATTTTGCTAAGTCACGTGCCAAGTGTGATGTTGAAGAAACAGTTTCTTCGGTTGCGCTTTCTGAAGAAACCGAAAAGCCAAAGCTTAAAGCTACAGGCCATGTATTCCAGGTATAAATTATTGTACACACTTCAAATATTAAAAAATATTCTTCACTGGAGCAGTTTTTTGTATGCAGCCCTGATAGTTTTGTTTTTTTCCAGTATTGTTTGTACATGAAAATTAAGTCGGAGTGCATGTTCAATATTAACTCAATATTAATTAGTAATTATCAGTATGTAATTAGTTTGTACTACATGAAAAGAAGGATTTTAGAATCAAGGTTCTCTTGCTTTTCCATTCAAAAACTATTGGAGCACATACCACATTATAGTAACTTTACTAATCTCTAGGATTAAAGCATCACACAGTGTGGGGAATTGTGTCACTCACTGTGAAAAATCACCTCCCTAGCATGCACAAGGCCTTAGATTCTGTCTCCAGCACTTAAAATAAAAAGCAGGCTCTAGTTATAGCTCAATGGTAGCTAACTTGCCTAACATGCACAAAACTATGAGTTCAGTACCTCATGCTAAAAAACGCATGGGGAGGGGGGATAGACACTTTCCCTAGTAGAGGTGAAAACCAAGTTTTATATATAAATGAAAATAAAGCACATGATGGGGTTAACAGAGTATAGGAGCCAGGAATAAGATACAACAGTTTTTTCTTTATGGGGGTGGGTGGGCTTCATTTTTGTTTTTGTTGGTCTGAAACAGGGTCTCTCTATGCAGTTCAGGCTGGCCTTGAACTCACTTTGTAGTCCAGGGTAGTCTTGAACTCGTAACTAACCTCCTGCCTCAGCCTCCCAAGTGCTAGGATTACAGGTGTGCACCATCATACCCCGCCCATAACATTTTTAAATAGAGGGCTTAAGGACCATCTCACTGAGAAAGTGACATTTTAGCAAAAGTTTGAAGGCAGACTAAAGCATGTAGATGAGGGAGTAATTCTAACGGAGGATACAAAAAGTATAGTAGTCTTGAGACATCTTGTCTCACTTGCTAGAGGAACTTATAAATGAAAATGAGATAGCACGTATCAGCTTGTTTTCTTCCCTTTTTGGAACAGTCCACCACAGGAAATTATTACAGCATTTTAAAACAAAAGAAAAGTAACAGGCCTATAGCTTGTGAAGGCTTCTTGCTATGTAGTTCAGGTTGGCTTTGATCTCGCTGTGTAGCCCATGCTAGCCTTAAACTCACAGTAGTCCTGCTGCAGCCTCTTAAGTCCTGAAATTAACAGGTGTACACCACCGTGCCTAGCTCCAATTTTTGGTGCTTTTTCTTAAGGGGTGGTTTCTGAGAATAGAGCTCAGGATTTCATGCTTGCCAGGCAGGTGCTACACCACTGAGCTGAGTCTCTACTCCATAGCTCCAATTGTAATCTAGTGTTCAACAGTTTCTTGAGTCTTATAGATGGAGCTTACTAATATATAACTCAGTACCAAGCGTGAGACCCAAATCATAAGCCAAGTAAGAGGCAGAAGAAAAGGAATATGGTTGAATCAGAGAAGAAACCTTATAGAGGGGCTAGGAAGACAGCTCCGTGGCTCAAATGCCTGCCTAGCAAGTGCAAGGTTGTGAGTTCGAGTTCTGGTCCCACAAAAAAAAAAGAAAGAAAGAAAACCCTGTGGAGTGTTTTTCTCAAACACAGTGACTTCAAACAGTAGCTTAATTGTGTCCCTTTCTACCTCAGCATACTAAATTAGAATACTGTGTAGTTAGACTGGGGAGACATTTGCAGGTATATGAGGTCCTCAGGAAACGTACCCACTGACGTTTGAGCTGTTCTTTAGGAAATGCTGCCAAGTTCTGAAGTTCTGGAAGTGTCTCTTGCATTATCAGGTTCTTTGGGAAAGCATTTTAAAGAAGCTGATGATATGACAACTCTTTTGCTCTTGGTGTTTAGTGGGTGAGATGGTCATAAACATTTTTTTCACTTTGTAAATGGCTTCATATACCAGGCATGGTGGCACACAGTGAGTTCAAGGTCAGCCTAAACTGCAATTCAAGATCTTGTCTTAAAAGAAATAGACTCAAAAATGTATGTGCTGCTGAAGCAAGCACTAGAGCCTCCAGAATATATGCAAACTATACAAGAATTATAAATAAGACATTTGAACTGATTCTTGAAGAAACGGTTTACCAAAGAAAAGGACTTCTAGACAGATGAAATAGCTAGGATAAGGTAAAAATACAGATACTTATCATATATGAAATGGACTTTTGTATACTTTTCCCCCTCTTATAAAGGCATTGCAATACTTACGGAAACTGTGCAACCACCCAGCCTTAGTCTTAATGCCTCAACATCCAGAGTTCAAGAACATTACTGAAAAACTGGCAGCTCAGAGTTCTTCTCTTCATGATATTCAGCATGCACCTAAACTCTCAGCGCTGAAACAGGTATGCATGTCTTTTTAAATATGTTTTTCCCAAGATTATTGATGTGTTTGCCACTTTATTTTAAATTCAGCTTGCTGATTTTTAAATACATTTTTAAAGTCGTATACCACTTTAGCCATTTTTAAATGTACATATCTATAGCATTACTTATCTTTACAACTTTGTATAGTCATCTGACCTGTTTTCAATTTTTCCACCATCAAAAACTGTGTACCAGTTAAGCAGTTACTCTTCAATCTCCCTGTACCCCAGAATCTTTAATCTACTTTCTATCTCTGTGAATTTTACTTGTTTTCAGTGTTTCAGGTAAATGGAATCATAGTTGTCTATTTTGTGTTTTCCTAGCCTTTTAATTAATTTATTTCATATTTTCCCATGCAAATGAGTAGAACTATTACAAATTTAGATGGATGCAAAGACAGTCTCCAATTAGAAGCCAGCAACACAGGTCCTTCTAGCGCTTGGAAATAACCTAAAAATCACAACAAACAACTCAATAAAAGACATGTTGGAAAAATGCAATGAAACAGAAAACAGTAGTGATCACAGTATCAATCTCATAGAAAAGGAGAAGAGTAAGGGCTAGCGAGATATGTATGTATGTATGTATAAGATTGATTGATTGATTGATTTGTTATAGGGTCTCGCTGCACAGCTTGGACTCATAGTGATCCTCCTATCTCAGCCTCCCCACACTGAGATTACAGGCATGTGCTACCACACCCAGTTTCAATGGCAAGCACGACATGTACCAGGGAATTGAACCTGGGTCCTTGAGCTTGCCGGGCAGGTGCTTAGACCGCTGAGCTATCTCCCTGGCCCCTAGTAAACTACTTTAGCAGTTATACCATTGTACATTCTCAACAGCATTGTCTCAAGGTTCTCATTTGTCCAGACCCTCACTAACACATGCTTTTTGTTTCAGTTTTTTCATTTATTCTAGCTATTCTAATAGGTATGAGGTACTATCTCAACATGGATTTGATTTGCCATACCCTACTGACTAATAATGTTGAGTACTTTTCAGTGCTTATTGGGTATTTGTGTATGTTCTTTACAGAAATGCCTTTGGGTTATCTTTTTGTTAGGTGTGAGAAGTTCTTTGTATTCTGGATATTAAAACTTTATCAGATATAATATCTAACTATTTCCTTCCTTTCTCTAAGTTATCTTTCACTTTCTCCATAATGTCCTGTGTGGTTTAAAACATTAGATTATGCTGGGTGTGGTGGTGCCTACTTGTAATCCCAACCTGGGAAGCAGAGGAAGAATGATTGCTGCAAGTTTGAGGCCAGCATGAGTTCCATAGTGAGTTCAATCTCATGCTGAGCTATATAGAGACTTTGTCTCAAAACAACAAAAAAGTAAATAACATTAAATAAATGGGTAGATGAAATGAACCAATTTTGAGCACCAAAGTGTTAGCGTAATAGTGTTAATTATATTAGTCTTAAAATTTAGTTCTTCAGGGCCGGCAAGATGGTTCAGTGGTCTAAAGCGCCTGCTTAGGAAAGCTCAAGCAACTGCAGGGACTGCGGTTCGATCCCCGGCACCACATGCTGCGCCAGCGCCACCACCAGGGCAGGCTGAGCCAGCCACAAAATGAATAAATAAAGAAACAAACAAACACAACAAGCAAACAAATAAATAAAAATAAATAAAATTAAAAAAAAAAAACTTATAAAAAAAATTTAGTTCTTCAGCTGAGCATAGTAGTACACACCTGTAATCCTTAGAGAAAGAATCTGAGGCAGCTCAGTGATTGAGCACCCCTGTATTCAATCCCAGTAGATCTTACTATAAAATCTAGACTTTAGTAATAAGAGTCTCAGATTGTTTCTGGTCATGCTCAATGAGGACTTTATTTTATCTTTTCAACTATTCAGAGTGAGGGTTCTATCTCCGAGATTTCTATGTATATTTAGGGTAAAGATCTTACCTTCTAAAAATCTGTCACTATAAAAAAACATGCCTCTGAACAGATAGTCATGCCAGAGGAAATACGTAATATTGCCAGTGCCTAAAGTTCAAGATGTTAGAATGAGGAAAATTTAATAAAGATAAGCAATAATTTTTTTAAAAAGGCCTAGATTAAATAGAGTTTTGTTTTGTTTTGTTTTTGAGATATGATAAATTTTTCCTTGTGAGGTAAAGTTGCATTGCATTTTGATGGGTAGTTCACTAAAAACCTAATGTTTCAATTAGTTACCAGTAAGTTAAATTTATAAGAGCTGAATGGAATTCATAAGAGTGACCCAAATAAGGGCATCATACTGTTACTATATTTTCTACACGTTAAACCAGATTTTGAGTAGCATTTACAGTTTGGGGTACTAGTAGGTTGCCATTACAAAGGCTGAGGAAATCATTTTATATAAGGATTTAAAAGACCAGGGCAGTTAGGCCTGTATTAAAATTAGAGCAAGAAAATATTCAAATTTTCTAGAGGGGCAGCAGCTGGCCATTCAGCTGGGCATGTCAGGTCTTGCAGATCTTGGCAATCGTTTTCTAGAACCTAATAATCAACTTTCTAAGGCACTAAAATAGATTCTACCACAATACCTGGAGTTTTTCAGTCCCACTGAGCAGACTCAGATTATAATAATTATAATCATTCATGCTGCCAAACAGAAATACTCATCAAATGATTGAGCTATACATCCAGTACAATAGCTATATAGGAGGAGTAGTCCATTAGGAAGGTTTTATGGCAAGTATAGGCTTAGAGAAGAAAGTCTTAAATGTGTATGTTTAATATGACTGATCATCTTTAAGGCTAATAATATTGTTGCCAAGAGACCAAGATGACTAGATGATAGAGTTAACATGTGACACACATGATAAATTCTTGCTTTCTGGGAGTCTTGTTTTAAAAGATCTGTGTAGAATGCCCTGCTTATCACATTGTATATTCTGGTTACCACACAATCTTTTTCTCTGCTGAGGCATTGTAGATGGGACTTAAAAAAAAAGAAAAGTAGCTTCAATAGTGATACAACACTTAGGGACAAGCATTAGGGACAGTTACATTTATTACGTTTCTTTATTCTGTTCTGCTGATACTCTGTATACCTGATCTGTAGAATAAAAATTCAGACCTGTTTGGCAGAAAAGTGAAAACACTTTTCCCCAGCATCTGACTGACAGTGTGTGTGAAGTGTCATTTAGCAGGACGGCTCATTACAGATCCAGAGCCCAAGGTTTTATGGGGATTCCTGATATAATCAACATTTTAGATTTGCAGAAAGTGAGTTCAGCCTAAATCCTGTTGTTTAGGCATAACAGACATGCTTATTAGGGATTATTGGTAAGATTCTTGAAAGACAAGCTTAAACTTCAGCTATGTGATGACCTTATAAAGTGTTCTCTTGGGAAAATAATGCCTGGCTTGTTATGTTTATACTTTTCTGCACAACACCTTGAGTGTTTTATATTGAATTTGGAGTTTGCCTGGACAGTCTGTAGGTTACCTTTTTTTTTTTATGTAGTTGGTACAGAGTCTCACTACACAGCTCACACTTGTAGTGATCCTCCTGTTTTCAGCCTCCTCAGTGCTAGGATTGCAAGTATGCCCCACCATGCCTGGTCTCAGTGGCCAGCTCAGTGCACCTGGGGGCAGGGCTGGCATGGCATGTGGTGCCAGGAATCAAACCCTAGTCCCTGTGCTTGCGACTGAGCTGTCTCACTGGCCCTGTAGGTTACCTTTCCCATCGGAGCATTCGTTTTGGTTTTTTATAGTTTTCTAACTTTTAGTTTTTTAATACATTAAAAAAAAAAAAAAAAGAAAGCATCTAGCATTCATATTTTGAGAAGCAGATTGTATCTGGCTTCCTAGGGATGAGAAAGAGTACTCTTAGGTGTGCTAGTTTCCCAGATTGACCTGTGATTCTTGTGTATTTTATTTTATTCACTCAGTTACTATAATTAAAAAGTATAAGGTTGGGCCAGCGAGATGGCTCAGTGGTCTAAAGCGCCTGCTTAGGCAAGCTTAGGCAACCACAGGGACCGCGGTTTGATCCCCGGCACCACATGCTGCGCCCAGCCCCATCCCAAGGGCAGGCTGAGCCAGCCATTTAAAAAAAAAAAAAGTATAAGGTCAATTCCTTATACAAAAACAAAACAAAACAAAAAACAGTATAAAGGTGCTATAAACCACTTAAGTTGGAAGAACTATAAAATACCTGTAGCAGTGTTGTACCTGTAGCAAGACTTGGTCTGCAGATACAGAAGTAAGCTCACTTTTTAGGAAGACAAGAGATCTAGTCTTAAGTTGGTTGTTTTCTAAAATTCTGATTTCTACTGTATTACATTTTCTTTATACTCTATTCTCTTATAATTTTTATGAAGCATTTTGCCTGGGGCATCTTCTTTCTTGTTACTTTTGGTAAACATTTATTGAGGGGTAGGGAACCTGAAATAACCAAGGAAAAGAGAAAAAGGCCTGTTAGATCACTGTGAAACTCAGCTTGAGCACCTCAAAAACTAGTTCAAGATGCTTTAGGGTAACAGATGGCATTCCAAAGTATTAATCTGTTTTCCAAGTTATAAATTTAATCTTTTCTTGCCATAAAGAGAAATACTTGTCACAGTGTAACTGGTTATCTATTTCTGTTGAACACCTCTGTAATGATTTTTTTTTCAAGTTGCTGTTGGACTGTGGTTTGGGAAATGGCAGCACTTCAGAGAGTGGCACAGAGTCCATTGTGGCCCAGCACAGGATACTTATTTTCTGTCAGCTTAAAAGCATGCTTGATATAGTAGAGCATGATTTGCTCAAACCTCATCTGCCTTCTGTCACTTATTTGAGATTAGATGGCAGCATACCACCTGGTCAGAGGCATTCCATTGTTTCCCGGTAAGTAGTTCTCAAAATTCTATTATTATAAATCAAGCTGTAATAAGTGCTGTGTAGCCAGGTGCAGTGGTGCATTCCTATAATCCCAGCCCTTGGGAGGCTGAGGCAGAAAAATTGTGAGTTTGAGGCCAGCCTGGGCTACATGGTGAGCTTTAGATCAGCTTGAACAGTATAACAAGAACCATAGATAGATAGATAGATAGATAGATAGATAGATAGATAGATAGATAGATAGATAGATAGATAGATGCATTTATGTAGTCTGCTTTGCTGAATATTTCTATTGGCTAGATATCTGCAAATATTTTCGTACTGAATGCAATAATTCAGTCCAGATAAACACCTTTCCAGAAAGCCAGGTGCTGTGGCTCCCACCTGTAATCTCACCTACTCTGGTGGTTAAGGCAGGATTGTAAATTCAAGGCCAATTTAGACCTTTTTGCAAAATAAAAATGAAAAGGAATAAGGATATAGGTCATTACAAAGACAAGATTGTTGTTCTGGGTACTGCAAAATAAAGTTTAAATACAGAACTAAAATACAATTGAATTTTTCTAAGTAAGTGAAACAGAAAGTATCCTAAAAAACATGAAATAAATTTAACTATTTTCTCCCTCATCTTAGGAACTCACAGTAGGAGAAATCAGACAAATAGCTTGATTAAAATTTCATCTTAATCTGTTTTTCTCTGGAGAACAAGTTGCAAGCTAACCCATCTGGGAAGTAGAATTAGCATGGTCTGTAATCTGCTGGAAAAATTTTAGAGTTGCTTTAATTTAAAAAATGCAGATGCCTAGCCCCTGTTTGAGCCCTGATGATTTTAAGAGTGGGTATTTTAAACAAGCATCCTTAAGAGATTTTTAAGCAAAATACAGCTAGAGACCCACAGAGGGACTTTGGAAGCAGACAGGCCCATGTTTTACTTCTTGATATACTGTTTAAACGGTGTTCCCAATCTGTAAAATAAGAATGATAGCAATCCTTAACAGAACTGTCGAAACAAGTAAGTATATGCTCATAAAGATGATAATGATAGCTTGTTTGGTAGCTATTTTCGATATTAGTAAATAACATTTACTAATTTACTTTTTTCTAGAAGCTACATGTCCTTTATCACTATCTTCTAGGACTTGTAAAGTTATAAGAACTCCAAAATTCTACCTCCCTTAAATAGAACCTGTTCCCCACTCTGTGTCCATACTAAAGGATTCATATTAAATTTTGTTTTCATAATTGGTGTCTGTTTTATATTTTTGCCACTTAGTTGTTAATGAAATTTCTGATACTTTTTAGTGCTTTTTTCCTACTAAAGTTGTTGTGTATTTCAAAGAGGATATTTTTGGGACCAGTCAGATAGCTCAGTGGTCTAAAGTGCCTGCTTAGGCAAGCATGCAGAGACTGTGGTTCAATCCCTGAAACCACATGCTGTGCCAGCCCTGGCGCCCCCCCCCCCCCCCCCCCCCGGGTGGGCTGAGCCGGACACAAACACACACACACACACACACACACACACGCAAAAAAAGATATTTTCATCTCAAATGGTCACAGAAATATTAATTAAATGGATTTTCTAAGTAGTATTTTCATTTATGCTCTTCAATTTTTAGTAGTCTATTATAGGAGCCCTAGGAAGAATGTACTAATTTTGTTTTTCGATGTCTGTGCTTCTAGGTTTAACAATGATCCATCCATAGATGTTCTTTTACTTACAACTCATGTTGGTGGCCTGGGGCTTAATTTGACAGGCGCTGACACAGTTGTATTTGTGGAGCATGACTGGAATCCCATGCGAGATCTACAAGCCATGGACCGGGCCCATCGCATTGGTCAGGTAAAAGTCCCCCGTCGTAGGTTTTAACATGAAAATGCTCCCCCAAGAAGGCAGAAAACTTGTTTCAATATTCGCTTTGATGTTAACAAGTATCGTGAACTTGGACAAGTCACTTGGATCATCTATACTATCCTTTCTCGTGCATTAAATAATGTATGCAGGCTAAGAAAACTTGCATCACTGCTCATCCCTAACATTGTGTGATTTCTGCAAACATTTTTAGCTTTCAAGGCAAGGTAAGGACTGGGGAGATAGCTCAGTAGAATAAGCACTTGCCTGGCAAGCGCAAGGGCCTGAGTTCAATTCCTGGTTCCACAAAATAAATAAACAAATAAGGCAAGATAAAATAACCCAGTCCTAATTAGAGTAACAGAAAAAGTACTTGAGGAGGCCAAAGAGACAGCTCAGTGGAATAAGTGCTTGCCTGACAAGCGCAAGGTTCTGAGTTCAATCCCTGGTACGGGGGGTGGAGGGGGAGAGAAAGTACTTGGTACAGAAAACATAAGCCCTCATCTTGGTAAAACTTAGCACATCAGTTTGTGTTACATTTGTTTAACTTTTTTTCATTCAGAAACGTGTTGTTAATGTTTACCGACTGATAACCAGAGGAACATTGGAAGAGAAGATAATGGGTTTGCAGAAATTCAAGATGAACATAGCAAATACAGTTATTAGCCAGGAGAATTCAAGTTTGCAGACTATGGGGACTGACCAACTTCTTGATCTGTTTACTCTTGATAAGGTAAAGAACTTAAACAGTTTACATTTAATGAGTTCACAGGATTACTATATAAAGATATTAAAGGGACTAGCAAAAGACATTCAGATAAAATTCTTCAGTATACTACTGGATATCTGAAGCCTTGACTTTTTGGTTTCTTTCTTTAGT
>PVKN010035146.1:0-11690 GCA_004027915.1 Capromys pilorides | reverse complement strand
ATAAGTGTGAATAACCAATAAAGAAAAATATCCCCACCTCACTAGTAATAAAATAAATGTAAATTAAAACAATGGGGATATACTATGTATTGTTGTCAGAGTAGAATACTTTTTCTATATTATTAAGAGCTAGGAGTCCAAGTGCATTCCCATAAACACCTTGAGAGAGTACACTTCAGTAAAAAAATATTTTTAGAGAGGTGTACAAGAAACACTCGAAATTTTAGTGCATGCTAAGGATCATGCATTTCCCATACTTGCTCTTCATAGATCATTTATCCTTCTAGAAGAGTATCCACATACGTTCTATAAGATTCCACTTGTGAGATACACCCCAAACTCTCTGATTCCTCCCCAAAATCTAAATGGGACCATTCATCTTCTTTAAATTAATAGTTTTGTCTGCTTAATAATCAAGCTAAACCTATTTCTTAGACACCTTCAAATATCAGCAACAGATACCTTAGGCAATCGACTTATAAAGGCGAGCTTTATTTTGGCCCATGGTTCTACAGGTTCCAGTCCATGCTCGCTGGGCCAGATTGCTCAGGACCTTCGGTAAGGCAGCAGCACGTTGTGGTGGGATGTGTGACAGAGTGACACTGTTCCACCTCATGACCCAGGAGCAAAAGCAGTGTGAGGGAGGATGAGGATCCCACAATTCCCTTCAAGGGCCTGCCGCAGTGAGAACGGCTACTGAGCCCCACCTCTGAAAGGTTCCACCAACCCCCAATAGTGCTCCCAGGAACCAAGTCTTCAACACATTGGCCTTTGGAGAACATTTAAAATCCTACTCTAAAACCCACCAACAACAATATGTAAATGCGTTAGTGTTCCTGGGTTCCAATAAAACATTATTATGGACATGGAAATTGAGTTCCAAATAATTTGCAAGTGTCAAAAATTCTTTTCTATTAAAAATGTGAGGATAGCCTTAGTTTGCAGAACGTGAAAACTCTGGTGTCAAGTTGAATTTGGCCCGTGACTTATAGCTTACTGACCCCCACTCTGAAAGAAAAAGTAGGGCCAGCCAAATAGCTCAGTGGATTGTGCTGAGCCAGCAATTGAGACTGGGTGTGGTGGCGTGCACCTGTAATCCCAGCTCTTAGGAGTCTATAAATATGTGGATCACTATGAGTCCAATCTAGTAGTGAGACCCTGAACCTTCTGTAAACCCTTCCCTAAAATACAAAAGAAAGAAAGAAAGAAAGAAAGAAAGAAAGAAAGAAAGAAAGGATTCCTGTGCTTCACAGATTAGATAAAAAGGCAAAGGTGAAATCTTTACTCTCACTTTAGGTGACAACTAAAAAATCCTTAACTAGATTGCTAAACAATTTTCCCAATACTTTACAATACACATATACAATAAATATACTAACTGTCCCTCCTATTGTCTTGGGAAGCATCTAGCATCCCTGAGAACTACAGCCTAATTCTAACATATCTGTAAACATATCTGAGTGTTTCAGTTTATCAAAATAATACAAACTCATAAACGCTTTAAACAGTACAGAAATGAATCCGTGTCTTTCATTAAAACCAGTGGTTTCATATTCAGTAGGGATCTTCTAACATCAAAAATATATGTCAGAGTGTTAGAATTACCTCCTTCCTTTGGCACATGCATGGAGCAGTGTCTGGCAGGATGCTCATAAGTGTTAGCATAAAGCCAAAGGTCGAGAATAAGAACGCAGAAGTAAGAGTGGGGCTTTCACTCCAGACTCTCACTGCTTTTAAACTGTTTCAATTCATTATGATATTATGTATCACTGATAGGTTTGTAAATCCAATGAACATTCACGTAGGCTTGACAAGTGCATAGTGGGAATGTAAACTGGCCCCAGAGTTTCAGAGGGCAAGCGGAAAAGTTGTGTCAAACACCTTCTAAAATGTAACTCCACTGCTTGGTTCAGTTGCACGTATACTAAATTGGAACCATGGCCCATGGCAAGGATGACACGCAAATCAGTGAAGCATTCCATATTTTTCCTGAAAGAATAAATAAAATCTGAAAAGTACAATACATACTGTGAAAAGGAACAAATCTGTTCAATGGGAAGGAAGAACTGGGATGAGAAAAAGGACAAAAGAAAGAAGGAAAAAGTTATATTTATGTATAATTGTAGGATAGCTTGGATAATTGTACTGTTGGTCTGCTAAAAGGAGCAGTTAATGCTTTTTTTTTTCTTTTCTTTTTATAATTTTAGGGAAGGGTCTACAGGGTGTTCAGGACTAAATTGAATTCGTAGTGATGTGCCTGTTTACAGCCTTCCAAGTGCTGGGATTACAGGCGTGTGACATCACATCCAGGCAGAATCACAGTCTCAAGGCATTCCAGGGGTGGGATCAGCACAGCAGGCCTGGGGATTGAAACCCCGCCTCCCCTGGGCCAGTTTACAGGAGCTTTAATCCACTGAGCTATTTGGCCAGCCCTATTTTCTTTTGTTCTTTTTTGTTTTTTTGTGTTTTTGAGACAGGGTCTCACTATGCATTTCAGGCTGGTCTTGAGCTCACTGTATAGCCCAGGATGGTCTCAAACTCACATGGATCCTGCTGCCTCAGCCTCCCAAGTGCTGGAATTATAGGCATGAGCCACCACACCCGGCCCTATTTTCTTCTTTTTAGTTTCTTATAACCTTTTTTTAAACCAATTTTGTATGCTTATATCTGACAATCTAAACAACTAATTTGAAGATAATATTATGTAATACAATAACCTTTGTCAAATTCCTATTATTTAGTTTAGTGGAACTGTGTATCATTTCTAATTTTTTTTTTTTTTTTTACCATTTTGTGTTTTTTTTTTTTTAAAAAAATACAACTCCTTTGATTTCACAGTCAGAATCTCATCCCCACCCCCAAAAATGTGAGGAAAGCAAATATGAGGATGTTCCTGTGCAATGCAGTTTATCAGGAAAAAACACTGGGGAAAGCTGAATGCGCAAAACTAAAAATGTGTTCAATGTATTACAACGCACGTGTGAGTAAAATAAAGTCCAGCGATAACTGGGAGCGTGGGCAGAACGTGAATCAGTCGGAGACTTCGTGTATTTTTTCATAGTCACTTCCTAACTCTCATTAGGATGAAAAGGACACTTCTACTCCTGCAGTACGCCAGTTGTGACGACGTCAACTGTCAAGTTTTTATTAAGACCATTTTTAAACATGGTCCGTTTGAAAAGGAACAGGTACAGCGTGCTGGTGATGTTATGGTATAGCTTTTGCTGTCCAGTTAACAGACTTCTGAGGCAGTGCCAGCGTGCACCCGGCCTCGGCGCGGCTTCAGCGCTGCGTGGCCTCCAGCGCGGGAGACGCAGCGCTGCGGAGCGTGGTCCCCACCCCGACGAGGAGCAGCGCTCCAGCCTCCGCCTCCGCAGCCTGGAGGCGGCAGGTGGCCGCAGGTGACGGCCGCGATGGCTGCTGCCTGGGGGAGGGCTCCGTAAGGAGGGTCCCCAGAGGACGCGTGGCGGGAGGACTTGGCTGCGAGTCCACGAGAGCCACCGCAGAGTCTCCGGAGTACACAGGGGGCGGGGGTGGAAGGAGCCCGAGCCGCCATCGCGGAGCTCGCGCGGCTCTCGCGACGCCGCGCTCCCCCAGCCTTGCGCGCCCGGGGACACACCGGTTCTATATCTGCGCCACCGTCACTAGACACCGAGGGCAGCTTCAGTCTGCAGCTTGTTCAGACAAGTCCCTTCCTAAAATGGGTCGCTTAAGATACAGCTGCTGGAAGTCCAGCTGTCACCCATCCTTCTTGCATTTCCTGCTCACGTCCAGATGAGCTAAGCGGTATTAAGTATAGCTGAGGTCACTGAAAAGATTTTTAAATAAGCTATTTTAAAAGTTACTGACATCATCAACTCAGAGCTGTTATTCCTGGGTCAGCACGGCCTCCTCCCCGGAGCAGCGGTCTGCAGACCTCGGGCTCGCGGCGCGACTGCGCAGGCGCAGCACTGCGGCGGCGGCGGCGGCGGCGGCCTCCGCGCTCTCACGCCCCCTAGCGCCCACCGCGGCAAGTGGGGAGAGCGTCTCCCCCACAGCGTTCCAACCAAAGGAAGCAGAGGATCGCCGTTGGGTTCTGTCGCGGGCCACCTTCGCTTTTAATAATGACGGAAATCCAAGTTAAAGCCCAAATTCACGAGGGAAAAAAAGCTTTCATTGGAAAGCTAGAGGGATGCCAGAGCAGGACGCCCCCTTAGGCAGCAGGCGGGGTGCGCTCGGGTGCAGGGCTCCACAGTGTCCCCCTGCAGAGGCTGGCGGCGGGCTTGCACGGCTTAGAGGGTGGGCGGAGTCCTGCAGACCGCTATCTCAGTACTGCAGGTTTAAGATCTTTAGGGCTGGGGGATGGGATGGGTTCCTACCCAGGAAGATTGTCCCCATCACGCTGTAAACGCCTTTTCTTGGTGTCCTCAGTCTTACACAAGGAGATTCAATCCTGTAAGTGTAAACCTAATCGGGCCTGTCCAGCCCGCTCCTCGACAGACACCGCCTAAATGACCAACACAGTAGTCCCTCGCCACTTTCCGGGTCCACTTTCGCGGACTCGCTGTTTCGCGGGTTTTCAAAAATATTAATGTAATTTATTTATCGCAGATTTTTTGCGACGTCGCGGGATTTTCCGGTAGTATGTACGTATTTATATGCGTAGTATTTACAATTTTAATGATTTTTGCCTTAAAAATATAAAATATATAAAAATACATTTAAAATGTTAATTCTAACCTATTAAAAGAATATTAAATCAAAATAAAATACGTTTACAGTATGTATTTCTTTAGTGTCTACATTCTGTACCATAGAGTACACACATGTTGTTAAAATTACATATGTTTAGAAATATGATTAAGAACATTAGAAGTGTTTTTAAAAGTGTGGGAAAGGTTTATAAGAGTGTAGGAAGGGTTTTTAAAGTCTTAAATATATAAAAATACTAAAATAAATAGAAGGTCGCTACTTCGCTGCTTTCTACTTATCGCAGGGCTGTCTGGAACGTCACCTTCATGATAAGCGAGGGACCATTGCATAGCCCTATGCAGAGCTCTGAAGAGACCTGACCCAAGATTTACAGTAACAAAGGATATAAAACAAAACGCCAACTCTTCTGCCTTGAGTACCTATAGGGCATCTTTGAGCCCAAGTGAAGTCATGGTTCATAGTTAAAACGGCCTTGTCTGTCCCAGGAAAAACACAAATCATGCTTCTAATGACAGCAGGTAAACGCCCAGTATTTGCCTGTTTTCTCATGTGTAACTGTTACTGGGAAACAGGATCCTAACATACAAGATCTCATGTTTATATGATTAACTAGGTCTGCTAAGAATGACCTTAGAGGTCATTGTCCTTGTACAAATAAAAATGGGTTGTGTTTACCTACTCCAGAGAGAACTGAGTCCCTATTTACTCCTCAGATGGATGTCCCTGTCTAGTTAGTGTTGAGACTTTGAGGTTTTGTTACCGCCCCACTCCACCCACCAACTTTCCCATCAGCACCCTTACAGATGTTACATTCTTTGTGCTAAAGTAATCATATTGTCTTTGCTTTTTTTATTAGCCCCAGTCTCCTAATGACTTTGAGTCTAACATTATAATTGTGCTAGTTCCAAAGGCTGTTTTCTTGTTTGTTTGTTTGTTTTTAGTTTTTGAAAAAGGATCTTGCTTTGTAGCCCAGGCTGCCCTAGAACTCACTGCAATCCTCCTCCCTCAGCTTCTTGCCTAAACCTCCACATCCGGCTTCAAAGATATTTTGATAAACTGAAGTTTACAAACATGTTTTGCGACCGGGCATGGTGACTCAGGCCTATAATCCCAGCACGTAGGAGGCTGAGGCAAGAGGATTGATCCAACTTAAATTTGGGTTATTAACCTTGGGGAGACTGCCCTACATGACACCTACAAGTCTGTCCAACACATTCATTCTGTAATTGCAATGAAAAAAATTGTATTCATTCAGGTGTTTGTATTGTTTGTTTGGGGATTGTTTGATCTTTTTCAAGCCCTCAGTCTTAAGAATAACAAAAAAGACATAGTTTACCTCTGCATGGGTCATCAATTAAAATCAATAGGCAAGTTATTGTTCAATAAACATTAGTGTTCAGTGCATAGCCTTTAAAACATTTTCTTGCATAAATGTAAACTATTATATGCCCTGTGTTGGTTATTTTGCCTCATTTCTGGGGGAGGCTCATACTGGTGTTCAACCTTGGGCCCAGAGAAAGAGGGACAGGAATTAGGACAGTATATTTTCTGCTCCCAGATGAGTCACATATTCCTTAACTTAGTTAATGCAACTACATTTGCATCCCAGGAAGCAGGTGCAGGGGCGCTGATAAAACGGTTGAGCAATGTTTGCATGCTTTCCTCCACCGTCCGTTTTTATCCACAATGCAAACTTAGTGCTAGACTGTTTCAGAGCATCACTGGTCTCGCCTTTATGGTTTCCATCCTCTCAAGGTTTAGTCCTATGCTACCTGCTGTCCACATGCCACACAAATGTTATGTACACCTTGCTTGATTTTCTAGTTGTTAACTATAAGAGAGAAATTCTTCTACCAGTTAAGCTTTCATGGGAGGAAATATGAAGCAATAATTTTATTCTACATAACTTCTCCAAGAATGATAAAGAGTCCCTCTAGGGCAAATTTTTGTTTTACTTGATATATTATTTTATCTTATTTCATGTCATATTACTGGGGTTGCTGGGGAGATAGCTCAGGGGCACAAATGCCTGCCTGGCAAGTGCAAGGTCCTGAGTTCAATCCCTGGTTCTACAAAAATAAAAAAATAAAAATAAAAAGCTGGTCATATTACTGGGGGTTAAACCCAGAGCCTTCACATTGACCAGGATTGGTCCTTTTTCTTTTCTATCTTGAGGTAGGTTGTCACTAACTCACTAAATTGCCCATACTGGGCTTGAACTTTCAATGTTTCTGCCCTAGTTTTCCAGAGAGCTGGAATTACAATCATACACCACCACACCTGGTTTCAAAGGTTACTTTAAATGGCATTGTGCCTGTGTTAAAAGCATACACACGTATACACAACACATATACACAATTTTTTTTTACTTTTAGAGTTTCTGTTGAAATACTTCTGGGCCAAGTGACATGATTTCTGAGATTTACTTCAAAAATACAAGCAAGTAAAATTGAATGGGGATCGATGTTGGTCATAAATTGATAGTTATTCAAGCTGGATGGTGAAGATGACCTACTTTTTCATGTTTGAAATTTTTTTTTTTTATGTATTTTGTACAGGGCCTAACTACACAACTCAGACTTGCAGTGATCCTCCTGTTTTCAGCCTCCCCAGCACTGGGGAAATTTTTCATAATGAAAAGTTTTCTAACATCAGTTTATAGGAATCTCTATGTCATTAAATGACCTCTGCTACTGACTCAGGGAGAACGCATGACCAGCCAGATGTGGTGGCTCACACCGGTAATCCTAGTGATTAGAGGTGTGGGGCTCAGGCCAGCCCCAGCCTACACAGTGAGTTCAAGGCCAGCCTGAATTGGAGAGTGAAACCCTGTCTGAAGAACAAAAGAAAATAGATGTGACCAGAGAGCAAGGATTTAATGGTAGGAAAAGGTGGGACACGAGAATACACAGCACGTAAAGAAGCTGAAAGGAAGGCAAGGGCCGAGCTACTGACTTTAACTGCTACAACTTATTTGTCATATAACTTCTCCCAGTAGACCTGGAGATCCTGAACCCTACAGCATGCCAGGGTAACAGTGGGTTCTCACTACCGTGTGGCAGGGAGATAGCAGGAATTCTACCCACTGTCCCTTGTCACTGTTACTGCGACTGCCTGGTCCTTATTTTTAGAGAGTGAGATTTTACAAACTGCAAAACCAATCTGTCGTGTCACAGACTCCTAAAATGAACCTGAATCACCATGGCAACAGCCAAGGCAGGCAGATAACACTTAACAAAAAAGCAGGTTAAAAAACAAGTCAGAGAAAGCCTCCTCCCTGCCCTTCAGGATCCAGCCTAGAGCCCTAGGAAGCAGGCCCCAGCGAGGCTGCACTCCCTCCCCTCTCCACCCCCCACCCCCATGGCTTCCACAGCGCTCTGTGTATACAGCACCACGTCTGCATGTCCAAGGGAAGGATCACCATCTTCTTTGTGTAGAAGGGTAAACTGAGACATGGAGAGACTAAAGCCCCTCTCTAAAGTCTGGTAAGCGCCAAAGACAGGATGGAGGTGCTGTCCACCTGGCGCCAGGGCACATGCCCTTTCCTCGCCAATGCTATACCAGTCAAGGGCTCACTCAGGAATGTTTAGCTTTACGCCACTACTTGCAAACTAAACACCACCCACAACGTGATAAATGCAGATGTAAAAATAAAATTAACTGTAAACATTTGAAGGTCCAGAGTGCTTTCCAAACTAATGCTTAATTCATCTCCTAATTGTCTAAATAATATATTCAGAAAATAATAACAAAAGGGAAATCTCTTCCCATGAGGATATTTGAGAGGAAGAATGTCCACAAATGAAGGCCTGTGTTAATGGTGGATCAAACATGCAATATTCTAGGGAAAAGATTACACTGTTCAGTTTCGGTTTCCACACATCACTTCTTAAATAAGCAGAGCAATGTGAAACCATCACGTTCTTGTTTGAAGTTTATAACAAATCCTTTATTTAAAATGGTTGAGCCAAATGTGGTGGCACATACTATGTTGTAATTAGGGTTTGCAAGGGAATAGATTTAATACAGAACATATAACTTAAAAGACTATTTAAAAAAAAAAAAGACTATTTTATAATATTTACCCAAAAAGTCAAATGCAGAAGAGTACAAGAGATCTGTACACAAACTAGATATCCAAACTATCCAGCAGAGAGTCTGGATCCTGCAGAAGTCCAGATGAAGGCCTGGAGCCCAGGGCAATGTCCTCAACGAGTCCAGCTGGCAGCCTAGAGCCCAGGACAATGAAAGCCTGCGTCAAGGATCTGCACTGGGAAGGCCCAAAGGTCAGTCGTGGAAGTTACAAAGTCTGAGCTAGCAGAATGAAGACTCTGCACTGGGCCTGCCCGCCCAGTCACGGTCTAGTTGGGTCTACTTGCCCTCCTGCCTTCAGTGTCCTTCAGGTCAGTCCACGCAGTCGCCCACCTTGAGCTCAGGTCCTGCCCACTGGCTGCTCCTCCGATGACCACAGCCATCTTTATTTCTAAAAACCTGGCATGCAAGCACAGAAGATCTTTAGTAAAATAGTGTCCAAGTCCATCGCCACCACTTTAATCAATGACAGGAGTAGTAAGGTGCCGGAAGAGCTCTACAGAATAACCAAGGAATACACCCAGAACAAGAAGGAGGCGGAGAGGATCATCTAAAACCTCATTAAGACGCCCGTCAAGCTGTTTATTCTGTATAGGAATAAGCAGTTTAACCAACATGAGCTTGCACTGGGGAGAAATTCAAGGATTTCATCAACTTGCCATGGCCGCGGTCAGCTTCTGCCAGGTGGAGTACTCCTTCAACCGGAATGCGTTATCCAAGCTGTTGAGCAAATTCAGGGAAATGCTCCATCAGATCATCCAGGGTCACCTCACCGCCAAGTCACACAGAAGGGTTAATAATGTGTTTGGTCATTTTTCAAACTGTGAATTTTTGGCTGCTTTGTATAATTAATCTCTTTGGAAATTTTAAACTTCACTTACAAAAACTTTATGATGGTATCAATGTTGTAGGCTGGTATCAATATTTTCTTTTTCAGAAAAGACAGAAATATTGCAGGCAGCCAGACAGAGCCAGGCCCTCAGGGAGACAATGTGGAAGACATGGTGACTTTGCATTTTTGGAAGAGACAGACCTCAAGACAAAAGTAAACCAATGTAGCCACTTACTTCCCTAGGGATGGGCATTAGGGATTGATATTCTACATAGGTATCAATCACCTTGAAAGAGCCCAGATAAGTCACTAACCCAGCCCCCAAAAGGAAGAGACCATGTCCCATATTCCTGCTGGCTTGCTGTGTGACTTGCTCCCTCATTTGGTACTTCATTTAATCAACTTTATCTGAGCAATGCTGCTTGTAATTTCATTGGTTGCCTGTAGTTTTGTTCCACCTCTTGCCCACCTTAATGAGTTCCCCTCTTCTCCACCCCCTTAGACCAACATGGTTTTACTGTGTAAAAGTCCCTAGAAGAGGCAGCTTCCCTGGGACAACCAGCTCTGGTCCCCCTTTTGTCCCTGTCTCAGACAGAAGCTTTCTTTCCCTCAATAAATATTTTACTCTGAATCTCAATTTGTTTCTAAAATTTGTTCCTCAGTTGGTACTCGTCCAGGTACCTTTCAGTTTGGGAGTTGTTTTTTCTTTTTGGTGGTACCAAGGATTGAACTTAGGACTTTGTGCTTGACAGGCAAGCACTTACTCCATTGAGCTATCTCCACAGCCCCAGGTTGGGAGTTTCATTTCCCCTATATCATCAACAAATTGTTGGATGAAGAGACCATATGAGCCGGTGCAGTAAGACCGTAGCTGTGATTTATCTGAAGGTGGAACACTGCTGATTCATGAAGGAAAATTTTTTTAAAGATCATACATATTTCAAGAAGATGTTACCCAATTCAACAGTCAGATATTAATGGTAGTGCTTTTTATGTAGCTTGTTTTATTTGGAAAAAAAAACATATTGCCAAAAGTTCTGGTTAAAAGCTTCTTAATGAGGACCAGATCTGAGAAAGATGAATGCAAATGTAGAGTTACTCAAAGGAAAATAAGTATGGCTCAAAACTTTATGACTTTTTTTATAGAGTAATTGTTGGTGGCTAATATGTGTGAAGTTACCTATTTTGATTCAGTTCTGTTCCTCATTGTGTACATGTACCTTTTTTTCTAAAGCAAATAGCTTTCTCTTGCTATTACTGCTTTTTTAAAACTATTCTATATTCAAGTTTATCCTTGTTTTGTTAAAGGTTGTGTCATTGCTGTTCAAGGATTATATCTGAGGCAGTCACACTGAACCTCAGAAAACTGTATTATTCTGAAATCAAAACTGTGACAATGAATGATGCTAGACATTATAAACAGTATAATAATATAGTTTTGAAATTGAAAACTGCTTTGTAGTACCAACAGTGATGCTTAAGCTCTCAAAACTGTAACAGCATCACATTGCCTTGAAATGCTTGCCTTAGGGCTTACCCTTGAGAGTCTGAAAATGTGGTTATGAAATTTCCATTGTTAACCTCTCTTTCATGTGTAAGAGACAGGAGAGAAAATCTAGATAAGTCCGATAGGGACAGAATAAAACGCAAGCAGAATTAAGAAAGATTGAAGAATCTTTGTTGTATAGATGAATCCATCAAAATAATTCAGGAGATTGAAGAATCAAAGGGAAAAAGAGCTATTGCTAAAGAACATGACCATGAAGATAAATGCATTTCAATGTTTTTGCAAGGTTTGATAAATAAAGAATGCCACATTTTTTACTCATTAAGTAAACTAGAATTTTCTTTTTTTTTCTTTTAAAGAAAAAAAAAAAACAATGCTAAACTTTTTAAAAAAGCACTGCACTTTGGAAAAAAATTTTGATTGAATACTTTTTTATCAATTATTATATTTTTTACTTTTATTCTTTTTAATATAATTTTATTTTACTTTGAAAAGTAAAACCAAAAGCAAGAACAAAAATCAGAAACAAAGACAGAAACAGGATAACATACAAAAATACACGTTACA
>PVKN010035145.1:0-11690 GCA_004027915.1 Capromys pilorides | reverse complement strand
GCAGAAAGTATCTAAATCAGCCTTTAAAGAATGCTTAAAGTTAATCACAGACTTCTAATAATTCAAGGGACGTTGTCTAAATAAAAATGGCTGAATACAAGCAAAATTTAATTTGCATAGCATATAACTCACTCCATTTCTAAAAGTTTCCAAAGTCCTAATAGTTTCAGCATTGTTGGTCCAAATCCAAAGTCTCCTCTGAGATTTAAAGCAAAGCTTCAGCTGTGAGCCTCTGTACAAATGAAAAGAAAGTGAAACTCTTTCAACACACAATAGCCCAAGATAACAATACCACTCCAAAACATGAAATCAAGTGGACAGAAAGGCATGAAACCAAAACAAGTCCAAAATCCAACAAGGAAAATATTAAATCCTGCAGTTCCATATCCAGTATCCCAGCAATCCGTGGCAAGATATAAACTCCAAAGTTCTTGGGTGACTCTGCTCCCATGGCACTGCTGGGAGTTGCAGCTTCCATGCCTTCCCTCTTGGGCCAATTCTACTCCTTCCCTGAGTAGTGCTTTCTTCAGATGATCCACATTCCTGGCTTCTCTAAAGTTCTGGTGTCTTTACTGCACCTTCATCTTTGCACTCACAGTTTCACACACTGCCCTCTCAGAGACAGACTTTCTGACCTCCCAGGACTTCTTCTGAGTGGAAGTCTTTCTGACCCCACAATTCTTGCATGCTCATAGACCAAAACCCAGTACCACATGCATGATTCTAAGGTCTGCTGCCAGCTGGAGCAATAACCAAGCTTCTTTCTCTCTTGGCTGTAGGGACTGAGTACCTACAAACTCAGTCTAGAGGAACAACCTACCTAAGCTGCCACTATTATTCTGGAACATGGTACTTTGGGGCTCTCTACTCAAAGCAAAGTCTTTATCATTGCACCCTGACTACAAAGGATTGTGTCCTACTTGTTCTTGTGATATTCTCAGGTCCTCTTTTTCAGAAATACTTGACTTTTTCTTCTGAAATATCTGACTTTTTCTTACTAGTCTCCTCAATGACCAATTTCTCCTCTAATCCATTTGCTCAGACCGCAACTTTCCAGAAGCTTTCTTTCTGACCAAACTCACATTTTGAATCATTGTGCTGGGCTCTTTACTCTTGATTCTCAACAAGTTGATTAAAACCTCATAATAGTAGCCATGCCAACATTAGTAGTCAGCATTAGACTGCCATGAAATTTTTTCTGCCAGATTAATTAGTCCACCACCCTTAATCTTAGTCTCAAGCAGAATCTCTGGATACAAGCAAAATACAGACAAGCTTTCTGCCAAGGCATAACACACATCATCTGGAGTCCAATAGTCAGTGTAGTCCTTCTTCCCAGCAGAACTGCCCTGAATCTAGTCTTTAGCAGCGGCATTTCCATCAGCTTGCTTGTCTTCTTGGCTCTGATCAGAATCTCCTATCAAATAGAACTTAAAGCATTCCAACTCTCCTTTTTTTCAGGTGGCATCTCCAAATCTTTCCTTATTCTTCCCCTTCCCACAAGCCAACTCCAAAGACTTCTAAACTACATAACCAGGTACAGTCACAATCATGACCCCACTCCTCATACCAAGTTGCTTTTCTCATTACTAAGACAAAATATGCAATACTTGAAGTTAAAGGAAGGAATGTTTAGTTATCTTCCAGTTTACAGAGATTCCAGTTTATAATGGACTGGATCCAAGGAAGTGGGGGAGGCATCACAGAGGAGAAATAGTTTATGGCAGGTGGAAGGTAGAAATGCAGTAAGAGATCTTCCTATCCCTTACAAGTTATCCAGGCTACTTAGGATGGCACTCTCACTGTTAATCCTAGTGCCCTTGATCCTAGCATTGCACCATGAATGAGTTCCAGTATCATATACTCTAGATACAGGGAATTCGAAAATGTCCCACCTACAACCACATGAGACTTTGAGAGGACATCTAGACATAAGCCATAACATAGAGAATGCATGAGAAGACCAGAAGGACATGTTGAGTATTTGGTAGATAGTGCTTGTTAGTAATCTTGCCCAGTGTGAAGTGTAGCAACAGATGTTCAATTAAGGTTGGTTCAGAGGCAAGGCAAGTTCTTTAAAAATCAAGGGCAGTATATATGTCTGCTCAGGCTGACATACAAAATACCCTGTGCTGAGTGGCTTAAAAAGCAAAAATATATTCTCTTACAGTGCTAGAGTCCAAAAGTCCAAAGTCAAGGGTGATCAGGATTGTTTTTTGTAAGACCTCTTTTCCTGGATTGTTGATTATAGGCTGTCTTCTCACTGTATCTTTGCATGGCTTCTTCTTTGTGTCTGAGGATAAAGAGGTGTCCAGACATCTTTTATTTTTCTCAGAAAGATCCAAGACCTATGAAATTAGGGCTCCTGCCTTATGACATTTAACCATTATTATGTCTGTAAATTCCCTATTTCCAAATACAGTAACACTTCAGGATTAAGCCTTCCACATATGGATGGGGGGGGGTTAGGAGTGGGAATAACTCAGTCCACAGACACATAACTCCTTGAAGACATTTTTATAAAGGTGAATACAGAAGTAAGATAGCAATTCAAAGATATAGATGAGGAGGAAAAGCAGTGGATGACTGTCAAAACGAAGCCCCTGGGAAGGATCTGGATCACAGTGCAGATCTTTTGTTGTCTTTTGACCTGAGTCAAACCACATTTTCCATGAATGTAGTAAGAAAGAGGTGAAAAAGCAGTGATGCCAAAAGGCTGGTGGTTTTCATGGGAGCAGGTGAGGGAGTTCCTACCTAATTGCTCCCAACTTCTCTGGTGAATATTAAAAAAAAAAAAAAAACAAAAACTAGAGTGAGCAGTAAGTTAGGTAGAGGGTAGCTAACATAGGAATTTCAACAAAAAGGCATAAAAATGGTCATCTGAGAGTATATGCTGGTAAAATATTATAAAAACTTAGTAAGAGTTTGGATATTTTAAGTGTTTGAGATTTACATCTGTACAAGGTAAAGAGAGACAAAGTCACACAGTTGTGTATCTTTTTTTTCACTTGTTCAGATGTTGGCATAGGGCAGCTGTCCGATGGGTTTAACACACATGGTCACTCCCCGGGCACATAGCCAAGAGAAGAAGTAGAGAATGAATGGTACAGGCAAGATAGTGTTTAAATGAAAGCGAACAAAAGTACAAAAGGTAGAAATTTCAGCAAATTAGTTTTTCTGTCTCTTTTCTGCTACAAGGATGTTTCTTAAGAAAAATAAACTAGATATGCTTGATCATATTTGCAATAAGGTACATAAAATTGTGAGTGCTGTATCAACATTAAATAATCCACTATAATTGGCAGCCTATTACTTTTAAATGCTCATTAATGCATTCCATGTAATTTTGCACTGCAAAATTTCAAATGAACTACAGCCAGGGTGGGAAGAATCAGGTGAGTAAAACTTTGTTTAAGACACTCTCAGGGTAGAATTTATTGTAATTACCTTTCTTCACTCATTAGATTTTCATTTCTAAGTTCATTTTCTCTTTAGAGTGTAACATATTCTAAGACTTTCAGCAATATGTATAAGAGGAGCGGAAATTTTACAAGAAAAAAAATGTTTGTCTTGAAAATTAAACTGTTTTGAGCTTTCCTTTTTGTCCAGATTACAAACAAAAATCCTGAAAATGAAAACCATTTCTAGACCCCCACAATTCCCTTCTCCTAAATTCTTCCTGAAGTGGAAAATTAAACCATTTTTTTTTTTGCAAGCTCTGTGTTCATTGGGTCCAGATCAGCACTCAGATGATGTCAACAAATATTACATTTTTTCCCAATTATGAAATGAATTATGGGGAGCTAGCTAACCACAGTCAGTCATTAAATAAAACTACTTTGGCTGATACATTGTTGTTCTGCCAGAAAACACAGGTGTTTTGTTTTTAAGGACTTTTTAAAAAACGTTTTAAGAAAAGATTGCATTGACAATCCTGAAGCACAAGCAATATAGGAGAATAAATAAGAAGGTGTGATTCACAGGCAGTCTGTGTGGCAGGCTAGAGACTGTGTTTTCACATATGGAATAAAAGGGTTGCTTTATACCTAAAGACCTGAAACATTCAGGTTATGACACATGAAATGGTGATATATGACCATGCATATTTAAACACATCTGTATATGAAATTTTAAAAGTTCAATGAAAGGCACTTTATAAACACAGAATGTTACTATTACCAAGAGCAGACTTTCTTGAATGGTGATCTTTAAAGAATGCTCAGTCATTCTTTCTAGGATGGTTCTCAAAGGTTTCAAGAGGGTGACATTTCTGTCCAGATCAAACGGGCTCTACTCGTTATCATCAGGGTGATAGATGCACTTCCACTTAGCGATAGTCTCTTGAAGGATGAATGATAATAAAATGTTTAATTGGCACAATAGACATAACTGTCATTTTTAATCATTCATACTTTTAGTAATAATCCACACTTCTCTCTTTTCTGAACTCTCAATCTGCTGTCTCCCATCCACATTTTTTTTCTGAATCACTCCTAAAGGAAGCAGCTGCTCTCAGCTAACTCATCTGTGGAATCTGATTATCTCACCCCCGCTATGACATCTTGAATCATGGATTAATGGCATGTTTATGGCGTGAAGCAATTTTCTATTTCAGAATGACTTTCAGTCCTGTGTGTGCAACACAGTAAAACATGGCAAAAATATATAACCTTTCTAACTCCCAAATGGATGTAATAAGCAATTTCTCATCTGAGGTTTAACTAGTTTTAAAAAGCACAATTATCTGTTGACCACAGTACCTTACTAGACTGTCTATGCAAATGTACCTTAGAGTTTAAATGCTGCAAGTGAAATTTTTAATGTATCCTAAATTTCACCTCTAAGACCTAAATTGCCCAGATTTTATTTCAGAGTTCCTACATGTTTTTAACTGCAGATTGCCCACAACGGTTTACTGACTTAGAATAATTTTGAGTGTTTCATTTTGAAGGCTGATATATATCAAGATCATACTTCGAATTCCCAAAAATGCCTAAAAACTGTATGTGCATCAACAGAATGTGATGGTTAATCTTGTCACTAAATGGGACTGATAAACACCTGAGAAATTACTAAAGCACGCTTCTGAGTGAATCTCTAAGATTGTTTTCCGAGATGACCGGTATGTGAAACAGCAACTGAAGAGGAGACCTCCCTGAACACGGGTGGCGCCTTGTAATTGGGTGGGACTTGAGTGGAACAAAAATGGAAAAAGGCAGAAGCCTGCCAGGGCACACCCTCAGGCCCTGGCTCCACAAGGGAGGCGGCTTCCTCCACCACGCTCCTCCCACCGTGAGGGTTCTGCCTTGCAGCCAGGTGACCAGGGGCGGATGTCTCTGAAGCTGAGCTGATGAAACGTTTCTCCTTTACAGTGTATATGACAGGGACTGGGTCGCAGGAGGAAAAGGCAGACACACAGCATATCAGAGGAGTACTAGTTATTTGCAAATTTAGGACCCCAAAACCATTTCTTAAAACATTAAAAGAATTTAGGAAACAACTACTGCCCATTTAAAATTAAGTATTTCAGGGATGGCAAGATAGCTCAGTGGATTAAAGTGCCTGCTTAGGCAGACGCATGTGCTGGGTTTCAATCCAACACGTGCAATGCCGGCCCCACCCTGGGGCATCCTGAGACAGTGCCTGAGACCAGGCATGGTGGCCCGCACCTATAATCCCAGAACTTGGGAGGCTGAAAAACAGGAGGATCACTATGAGGCCAATCTGTGTATTGAGAGCCTGTAGGACCTATAGATCCTGTCCTAGTTACAAAAAACAAAACTAAATAAATAAATAAATCTGCAACAGTCTTGATACAGTAAACTGTGAAAAAGCCATAACAAAACCAAATGTTAAGGATGATTTACTAAATTAAAGATCTCAAATCAATGACCAGATTTCATGTTTCACTGAAATAAAATATAATGTAAAAGAATATCTCTACATAGGATAAAATAAATCCATAAATATGCAACCCTTCTATATAATTTCATTATTTCACATTTCAGTATGGCCAATACTGTTGTCACCTTTCTTGAGGAATATATTGTTCTGCTTAATAGCTCAAGTTAAATAACAGATTTGTTAAACCAAAAATTTTAATGAAATATGTAAAATATATAACAGATATATATGACATTTTTCAATGACTTTTATATACTGTATATATACATATGTATGACATGTTTCAAAGCCCTTCAAGAATGCCCACTAAAAAGCAGGCCAGGCTCAGGGACTGGGGGTTCAATCCCCAGGCCTGCCATGCTGGCCTCACCCCCAGGGTGCGCTGAGACGGAAATTGAGACTGGGCATGGTGGCATGCACCTGTAATCCCAGCTCTTGGGAGGCTGTAAATAGCGGATCACTGTGAATCCAATCTAGTGGTAAGACCCCGAACATCCTGTAGACCCTTCCCTAAAATACAAAAAAAGAACTAAAATTTAACTGCAATAGTGTTAAACTTCACTACCACAGCTCTGCAGAGCCTCCTCTCTACATACGGCAATGCACCTCAGGAAAAACACATGTGTGATTCTCACCTGCCATGCCTAAAAGGTTGTTCTCAGGTAGAAGATGATCCTCACTGCCTATTCCATGGTTTCTACACAATGATGCTGGTTGCCGTGGTCTGATGATCCATTAAGACTGCACAAGGAGACTAAAGGCAAAAGTTGAAGAACTATGTATGATGCTAGGACCAGGTGTCCTTCTTAAAGTCCTGGAGAAATCTGGAGTAGGAAAAGACAAAACACTTAATATAAGTACTTAGTGATCCAATTTGCAAGTGAATAATTCGAGGATAAGATTATTTACACAAGCATTACTGTAGGTTCCAGGGATGTTTGAGGAAACACACTTTCAAAGATTTGCTTATAACTCTTTAAATAATTAACAAAGGAGGAAATCAAAGTCTAAAACATGGTATGCCAACCAATGATTTTAAAAAGAACTTTTATCTTATTTTATTTTTAATTTTCCTGCTACTGGAAAGGAACATACCAGACTGTAAGATATAATTCCAAAGTCTTGGCAAAGCAGGGTGTTGGGGCCACTGGCATCTTACCAAGCCTCTTGTATGTCTCCTGCCATATCATATCTTTCTCAATTAGCATTCAGTTGTGGTCTTTTTTATACAGGCAGGAAATCAATCCAGGATAAGTGTTGCTGTGTTCTTGTGAGGAGTGTTGAAGGTGTTCCTTCGAGATCATCTCGAAGGGGCCCTCTCGACGCCCTCAGACCGGGGCTCTCACGTTCACAAGTGAAGTCCCTCTCCTTTGCTCTGTGTCTACAGGACTACCTCTGCCCTTGTTGGCTTTTTTTGATTCAAGAAGGAAAAAGGTCAAAGATATACATTATAAGGATCACCACTGGTCAAGTAAAGGACTGACAAATTACCTGCATTCCACAGGTATGTTGTACCTACATACAACAGTTCTTTTCTGATCAAAACATCTTTTATGAGACCAGCAAGATAGTTCAGCAGTCTAAAGATCCTGTTTAGGCAAGCTTAGGCAGGTGCAAAGGACCATGGTTCAGCTTAGGGAGGCACAAGTCCCTTCCTCAAAGTCCCTTCCTCAGGGCAGGCTGAGCCTGTAAAAAAAAAAAAAATATATATATATATATATATATATATATATATATATATATATATGTATGTATGTATCTTGAACATTTTCTGAGAAAACTGCACTGAGAGTGGTTCAGTGGATTTATTCTCATTTTCTCTTTGACCTCTTATAGCAAGAGACTTCTAGGAGTAAAATGACAAAGGGAAGGGATCTCACAAGCATAAGATACATAAAAGTAGGCACTTCTAGGATGTGCATCACAAGTGGGCAGCAGCCACGTCCACCATCTGAAATAAAATCGATGAATTTAACATGATACTGTGAGAGAAAGGGCAGGAAAAGATGCTTCGTGCCTCAATTCGATTGATATATTTGCTAAAAATGTTTGCACCAGTGAGTTGCCTTATAAGAGCAAGAATCTATTACGAGCATTTGTAGGTCTGCACTTGAAAATAATGGAAGCTCAAATTTAGAGACACTCCACAGGTAAATGGAAAATAAAACTCATGTGTCATCCCCCCCCTAATAGACATAACCAATATTAACACTTCAGGGGCCTTCATATCAACCACAAGAGAGAAGAAAGTTACTATCATTAAGATAATTTTATATCACATATGTGCTTTTTCTGTCTTGTTTTTTGTATGTAACACTACATCAGACATTTGACATTTGCTTTAGTCTGTTTTCTGCTATTAAAAGAAAATACTTGAGGCCATGTAATTTATAAAAAATAGGAATTTGTTTGGCTCATAATTCTGGAGCCTGGGAAATCTAAGCACATAGTGCCAGCACCTATTTGGCATTCAGTGAAGGATTTCACCAAAATCATAGCATAGCAGAAGGCATCACATGGGAGAGAAAGGGGAACAGGCCAACTCAGGTCTCTGTCTTCCTCTTCCTCTTTCTCTCCCTCTTCCTATAAAGTCATTAATGTCATCTGGGGGCTGAACCTCATGCCCTCAATCTAATCCTAATTTATTTCACAAAAGCTCCACTTCTAAACATCATTAATATATAGTTTAAGGGATTAAGTTTCCAACATATGAATTTAAGGGAAAAATATTCAAACTAGAAAAACACTCTGTAAATATTTATTAATGGACTGTTATAAATCAGAACCACACTTCTGTCTGAATATTATGACCATTTTATGATATAAAAGACCCTTGAAAATGTGATTTTTAAAAAGATACGGTGTTCAAAAGTGTAGCATTGTATAACAATTACAATTTTTCCTCAATTTTTAAATGCACATTTTCATTTACAGAAAACGGCTTTATTAAAGTATAATAAACTGCATATATATAAAATGTAAAATTTTATATTTTTGAATGTGAACGTAGCTACAAAATCAACATCAGAAACAATATAATGAACACAGACATTACCTTATACTATCCCCCAAGAGTTGTCTTATGCTTATTCTCCCCCCCCGCCACTTTTTTTTTTGGTAGTTCTGGGGTTTGAACCTGGGGCTTTATACCCAATTAGCCTTTTTCTTCCCCCTTTGCTGCCCTATCCCATCTCCAAAAGCCTCTGATCTGTTTCCTGTCACTACTGATTATTTCAAATCTTCTTAATTATTTTATAAAAAGAACAATTCACTATGTGCTCTTGTCTGGCTTCTTTCATTAGTATTAACTACTTGAGGATTCACCCATATTGGTGTTCAGTGAACAGCTTATTCTTTGCTATTGCTGAGCAGTATTCCTTTGTCTGGATGTACTACAATGTGTTTATCCATTCACTGGTTGGTGAATATTGTCTTGTTTCTATTTTTATTATTACAAATGAAATGACTATGTATATTGTATACATCATTATAGACACTACACAATTCCTTTTTCTCTGTTTATGGCATTTGGAGATAAAATTACTAGATTATCTGGAGTATATAAATGCATGTGTGTTTAAAAACAAAAAGGAAACTACCAAACTATTTTCCAAAGTGATTACCCATTTTTATTCCTACCAGCAGTGTTGGAAAATTCTGTTTGTCCTCATCCTCACCAATATACAGTATGTTTTTCAGTGATTTTTTTTTAATTTTAGAATTCTTAATCTCTATTTCTACTCAAACCCTTCTCTAGAATTTAAGAATACATACCCTTATTGGACCTATCTACGTGTTCAAACTTCACCCACTTCAAATTCTGCAAATTCCAAGTCTTCATTTTCCATTTCTAATGCCCCTTTCCTTCCTCCCAAAATACTGCTCTTCCAGCATAACTGATGTCAAGTCTAGACTAAACTAGAATGTTGAAAGTGATCCTTTCCATCACTCCTGTTTCCAAATGGTTGCAAGGCCATCATAAAAAACGATTTGTGCTAGCCTCGATGCCTTTCTTCAGGCCCTCCACATCACCTGCAGGCTGCTCAACAGCTATTCCAGCAGATGAGATAGACCCGTGGGCTGCGCACCTACTGTAATCTCCTCCTGATGTGTCTTCTTGCACAACAGAAGCTGAAACACTAAGGAATTTATTTCCCAAAGTCTTTGCAGTTAGGTCCCTGGAAGCAATTTAAATTCCCCTAAGCAGACGCACTACCTCAAGACTTCATTTTGCAATTGAACTAAAATTCAAAAATTCACTTTGGAATTGAATTAAATGGAGAGAAGGGCAAAGCATGAAGAACCATGCTAAGAAGGGTCAGACACATGCAGCGTGGTTCCCACTCGGCTTGCTTCTTGTACCCAGATAACAGCCAGGAGGAATGCTCCTGGGGCCAAGAGGCAAAGAATCCCTTAGGAATAGGTCCCCAAGGATCCCCCCCAGTGCCTGCTATTCCAGTCCTTCCCACACGTTTATAAGCATATCGTGTCTATGTTAAATGCCACTCTGTTGAAAGTTGCTAAAGTCATTCTGGCCGTCTACACCTGGATTCTGAATGATCCAGCCACCTTCTACATCTTCTAATTCAAGAGGATTAAACAACCTCCTTATACCACTTTCACTGCTTCCTCATTCTTCCTTCTTACTGTTCTTGATGTTACTCATTAGACTGCCTTTCCCTTTATTTGCCTGGTGACTCCAATGATATAGGAAACTTTATTCACAGTGAAGGAGATGCCAAGGAACTATGATGTGCAAATATGGCAATTCCTGCGTTTGTAGAGCTAAAATTTTCTTCCATCACATTTCTCCTAAACTGCTCTCCTGTTTCCAAGAAATTTTTACTCATACAAAGTATATCACTTAAAATCATCAGTATTACACATTCACAAATCTGTGGATGATTTTGGAGAGCCACAAAATTATATTTATTTCTTTTTTTTAAAAAAAAAAAACATACTTTAAAATACTATTTTTGTCTATTACAAATTCCTAAAAGGGAGCCAAAAACAAAAGTTTCTGAGAAAATGTACCTACGCTTTTCTCCAGGAATCCACTTTCTATGGCATTTACAGAAACCACAATACAAGGAGAAGTAGAAGTGATTAGAGACTTTAAAACAGAATTAATTCTTCCATCCAATCCTCTATGGGCATGAACTTGAAAGTTTTCTTCTTTTTAAAAATTAGATCTCTCAAGATCCTGATATGTCTGTGTACGGACAGAAGTCTATGGACAAAAAAATAAAATAGGGACCTCCTTAGGTCTTCCAGCTAATCCTGACTAAAAAGTTAAAAGCCAACTGTACTAAAGAGATTCCTCTAAAAAACAAGTAGTCAAAGACACAGATTGAAAAAAAAAATAATGAAAATAAAAAAGACACTAAGTGACCTTTAGACTTATACCAAGACACGCAAAACAGAGCTGACAGGCAAGACTCAAGAAGAAAGCCAGGTGCAAAATAATGAGCTCTCCCCCCCAATAAAATACAGGTGAAGCAAAGAGAACTGATTAATTTTAAGACAGTATGTACTCACATTTGTATATTAGTATATACACTTATGTACATGTATATTTACTCCAGAGTCACTATTATTCCCTCTAGGGGTATTATATAGCAAAATAGATACCACACACACCTTACAAAGCTAACCAAAAATAAGGCACGCTTTGCCAACTAGCTGCCCATCCCAAAGATAAGGTGTTAAAAATACATCAAAGACAAATCGACGAACAAAAGAAAGCTACACAGGACCACCAGATGACATTAGACAAAGGCCCTCAA
>PVKN010035144.1:0-12381 GCA_004027915.1 Capromys pilorides | reverse complement strand
TTTTTTTTTTTAACTTTCCACAAAGCTTTATTCCAGAGGGGCTCAGTCCTTGGCAGCTGCCTTCCTCATGGCAGCCAGCATGTTGCTCAGCTCCTCACACTTCCTCTTGGCACGGATGTGCATCCCCACCCTTTTCTTTTCTTTTCTTTTCTTTTCTTTTCTTTTCTTTTCTTTTCTTTTCTTTTCTTTTCTTTTCTTTTCTTTTCTCTCTCTCTCTCTCTCTCTCTCTCTCTCTCTCTCTCTCTCTCTCTCTTTCTTTCTTTCTTTCTTTGCTTGTTGTGTGCGTTTGTTTCTTCATTTGTTATTTATTTTGTGGCTGGCCCAGCCTGCCCTGGTGGTGGGGCTGGCGCAGCATGTGGTGCCAGGGATCAAACCGCAGTCCCTGTAGTTGCCTGAGCTTTCCTAAGCAGGCACTTTAGACCACTGAACCATCTCGCCGGCCCCCCTACCCTTTTCTTGATGAACTTGAGGATGCCTTTGCCTTAGAGACCTTGAGTAGCTCTGTGGAGCACTGCTAGTAGGGGGCAAAGCCACACACCACCAGATCATGTCCCACATGAACTTGGTGTGTTTCGTGAGGTGTCCGCGATGGCCACTGTGCCTCAGTTTGCTCACGTTTGTAAGTCACTTTGTGGCCCTTGTTGAGGCCCACAGTCATGAGATAGCATAGGGCCATGGCTGCTGTTCTTCAGTGGTTGTGGCGGAAGGAGCTTTGGCTCCAGTACCTGAGCTTTTCTCCTGGTGGGCTATACCAAAATGTTACCCTGCTTTTAAAAATGGCTTGCCAACTGAATATCACCAGATTCTGGACTGCTTGTCTCTTTGGAGTTAAATTGCAGGTTCTCGTATTCAGCAAAGAACTCTGTACAATGATCTGGGCAGGAACCTCCAAGTGATACAGGGAGAAAAAAAGTGATCTTGGGTGGATGATCTCCAAAATGATATAGGGGAAAAATGATCTCCCAACCTGAAAAGTACCTGGGTTGAATTTGTGTTCTCTAAAACCAAAGAATAAATTTTAGAAACAAATGGAGGTTATGAGCAGAATAGATTCACTGGGGGAAAGAAAGCTCCTGTCCAGGAGAGGAACAGGAGGGGGGTCCCAAGTAGGTGGTCCCTCACCACCACCTGTTTATTTTTATACTAAGCTAAAATCTTGAATTCCTGCAGTTACCTGTGATATTGTCCATTAAAACATTTAAATACTTTTTTGTTCACTGATAAGCTATAGTTTCAGAAATCACTCTTGTTTTTTTTAATTCTAGGGACTGAACTCAGGGCCTTACTATATGCGCCAAGCACTTATGAGGCTGTTCAAAGCACCTGGGCTCAATCCCCAGTATTACTAAAGAGGGAGTGAGGTCATAGTAGAAGTCTTATAGCTCCGAGTAAGACTCTTCCCTGCCTTATACTGTGTGTAGACTACCCACAGTATCCTACCTGCAGGGTAGGTGGAGCACACCCTCCCTCAATTCCAGCAGGAGACCATGGTGGTTTTTTTTAAAGTGATTTTAGCCAAACAGCAAAAAGAATTAAATTAGTAAGGTATTTCTCAGAAATTATGGTAAGACTTCCTAGAAAAAAAAAAGTTTAGGAGCTGTAATGAGAATTTAAAATAGAACAGCTTTGTAGCACTCTAGATTTGCTGCAAACTATATTTTTACTCAAGAGTTTTGGTTGAGGGGCTGGGGAGAGAGCTCCGTGGCACAAGTGCCTGCCTGGCAAGTGCAAGATCGTAAGTTTGAACCCCAGTCCCGCAAAAAAGAAAAAAAGAGTTTTGGTTGAATGATGGCTAATCAGAAATCACAAAAAACAAAACAAAACAAAACACTATTTCATGGTGTATAAAATCCAAAACAAGCAGCAAAAAGAAATTTTAGGGGCTGGGGAGATAGCTCAGGGGCACAAGTGCCTGCCTGGCAAGTGCAAGGTCCTGAGTTCTATCCTCGGTTAGGAAGGAAGGAAGGGAGGGAGGGAGGGAGGGAGGGAGAAATTTTAATCCCTCTGCATTTGCAAAATAATTGTTATGATCAATTTACTTCCTCTTTCCCAGCTACTAGCTCATTCTAAGGTAATTGCCAGGTAGTGTTTGCTTCCCTTCCCTAAAACCGCCATCTCAGAAAAAAAAAAAAAAGAAAAATGTTTCAAGTTTTTAATTTTTAGTTTTTTCTTTTGTTTTGTTTTTGTACGGGGATCAAACTCAGGGCCTTGTGCTTGCTAGGCAGGCACTTATACCGCTGAGCTATTTCCCTACCCCCTTTAGATAGTTAAGATTTTTGTTTTTTTCTTTTCTTTGGTCAAGTTTTTAATTTTTAATTTTATTTATTTATTTATTTGTTTGCTTGTTTTGTTTGTTTCTTTATTTATTTTGTGGCTGGCTCAGCCTGCCCTGGTGGTGGGGCTGGTGCAGCATGTGGTGCCGGGGATCGAACCGCAGTCCCTGCAGTTGCCTGAGCTTTCCTAAGCAGGTGCGTTAAACCACTGAACCATCTCGCTTCGCCGGCCCCAAGTTTTTAATTTTTAGCCAGTGGTTGGTTCTGCTTTGTACATCTTTATGTAAAGCATTTGCAGGATTGCTCACGCAAGCCTCCTAAAAAAGTGCTTCCAAAGGAGTGACAGTGACTTTAGTACTTATTGTAATAAGTGTTTATTGTATCATTCTGGGACTGCTAATCTCACTTTGTTGCAGTGAATATATTCCAGCAAATCAAACAATGAATTATAATTTACTGGGGTTTTTTTCTTTTTTGTTTTTCCTTTGTTGCAGCTTGTGTACAGTGGATATAGCAAAGAAACCCTAAGACAGCGGGAACTGCAGCTAAGCGTACTCAGTGCAGAATCTCTGCGAGAGAACTTCTTCTTGGGTGGAATAACCCTGCCTTTGAAAGATTTCAACTTGAGCAGAGAGACAGTGAAGTGGTATAAGCTAACTGCAGCTACTTATTTGTAAACCAGTCAATTTCTGAGCTTTGGAAGCGAAAATAGTTATAAACGTGTGCACACATGCATGGACACACACAATTTGCGAACTTTGTATATAGTATTTTTATACTCGGGCAAAATTTATATAGTTAAATATATTTGCTGCATTTCAAAACATCTGTTGGACCAATAGTCACAACTTTTCTAAATTTTGGGAAGCTGTTGACGTTTTAAAATCATTACCTTGAATGCTTTATAACCTCTAAACTTATATAAGTCCTGAAAAAGACTTTGAGGTAGTGCTATATCAGTTTGGCCACCTATTTTGAATTGTTTCTTATACAGACATAGCATTTTTGTTTTCGTATTATGCACCTTTTACAGCCTTGACCACTGTGTATGTTCACAACCACCAAAGTAAAAGAAAAATGCAAAATATTACCATAAAACACAGCTGCTATTCACTGGGATAAAAAGCAAAGCACAAATTGTAGATAGCTATATTAAGAACTACTAAGTAGTTAATAGAAGTAGGAGAAAATACTGTTTTTTATTGATTATTAAAAGCCTTTTTCAGAGTAAGTGCCAATCACTGAAGTTGTAAATAATAGTGCCTTAATTAACTTGATATGCTCTCTTGGCACTTCATATCTGATTGTTTTTTCTCACTTGATAAACAATAAGTAGTTTTCTTTCACTTTCAACTTAACTAGAATAAAGATTATGTTCATTTACTAATTTTTCCCCTAAAAATATTTTGTCCTCTTCTGATATTTTAACATCAAGCTGTTTAAGATTTTTTTTTTCCTCAGTAACTGAATGCAGTTTACTGAGTCATTGCATACAATTCTATCATTCCATTATACTACATTTATTCCCAGGGTGTCAGTTGAAATTGGGTAATTTCACTTCCATATATTTATACATTATCCCCTCATTAAACAAGTGAAAATTGTTAACCCCTCTACCCATTCCTGCGTGCTGTAAGAACTCCCAAGGGTAGAGAAGACTGTTTAGAACTTTCAGTGATAGAGAACCCCCTGCAGCCCCTGTGCCATAAGTTCGTCATCACTGGCCTGTTGGGTCCAGGCCATTTTGGGATAAAGGGCATGATTGGAAATGAAACCCAGGTTTTTTGCACTGAGCTACATGCCTAACAACCACAATTTCTGGTTGTTTTGTATCTTTAGTAACAACTTGCTGAAGTGCTCAGGTGGGGCTTGAACTTGGGTTACTCCTGTCTCACCCTCCCAGAGTGCTGAGATTATAGGCATGTACTACCATGCTCGGTTCAGACTGAATTTTAATACAAACTTTTTTATTATACCTTTTGTTAAAATGATAGTCATATAGACCTTACGGAAGTTTGTCTTGTAAACTGTCTCTTGTACATTCATGTGAAAGAATTATTTTCCATAATTCAGTCAGATTCAGAATGAGAGGATTAAAATTATAATAAAAAGATTTTTATTACTTATTCAAATTTTGGCATAACTTTAATTTAGATAAATTTGTATATACACACACCCATATTAACCTTCATGGCTAGAACAGGAATTCAAATACTTTTGAAAATGATAACACAAATGTAGCAACCTGGTTTTTGCAAGAAAACTGAAAAAAATGTGCAAAAAAGGATATCATGAGAGAAAAAGGACAGTCTCCAGTTCATTTGAAAAAACAGAATTCATATGAACTGTGCAAATGTTTAATACAAATGATACCTGCAGAGCAAAAATAAAAGACTTGGGGATATGTCTGTGGAACAGGTTTTAAAACAAACTTGAAATTTTTGGTGCCTAACACTAAATGGTCCATTTGTAGGAAAACTTATAATTATGATGTATGAACGTCTTTTTTATGTTTAAATATGCTGTCTATTTAATAAGTTAACTAAAGTGCAGATTAAAGCACTATTGTTTGCTTTTTCCACACTTAACTTTTCCTCAGTGTATGTAAGTAGCTTTGCAAATGTAAAGTTAGCACTAGAAAATGTCACATAAGCTTTTGAGATCTGATTCCATTCCATGAGTTGTTAAGCATTGTTAGAAACGTGTTTTGTTAAAAGTCATTAATTGTACTCAAATTGGCTGCATTTTGGCAGTCTTTTATAGCATTGTCTTCTATCACAAATAATAGTGCTAGAAAACGTGCTTTCACTTTTCAGTTATAAGATGTCTAGATTCGTATCTAACAGTGTATATTTAATACTGTATAGCTAACAAGAACTCAAAACAAATGGTAATATTTTCTCAGTTTAACTCCTTTGTGCCTTCCTTGGCCTTGGTCACTAAAACAAATAAATATTTTAATATGTTATTTATTTGTGAAATGCTAATCTTCATCCCTTACCAAAAGACAAAAAAGGGGAGCCTCTTTGCACTAGTACTAACGATGAATCAATTCTAAATCAGTTGAATTTTTAAACATTTTGTATAGCTTACCTTAAATATGAAAAAAGCCTGATTTTTATGTGTAATCACAATATTTTATACCTATCTTTCTTAAGTAGAAAAAATTCTACACGTAAATCCTAAACCAGAAGGAGTCTTCCTACTTGCTCTTGTTTGAGACCAACAGATGTGGGTTGTCACGGGCCTGTGTACTTCCAGCTGTGTGACCTAGGCCAAGACAGAGAGCCACTGTGCCTCTCTGTTCCCCTGCACTTGAAGGCACCTAAGTGTCAGGAAAGGCATGGTCTTCGATAAAGTGCTCCTTTCTCTTTTTGTTTTTCCTTTCTCCATTTGAAGTTTTATGAAAGTTTCATAATCTTGCCTTAAATTGAACTATTCTTTTAGGATTCAAATAATGTGGCATTTAAAAAAGAAAAAACTCATTTTTGATAAACTTCAGATGAGACAGGATTGAAGCCCCGCTGTGATACTGTATAGTTTTACTCACTATGTTACTAGCAGTACAAATATGAATGAATATAAGTGGCTGCATCTAAAAGAACCAAATACTTTAATTAGGATAACGATAAAGATGTATAATATTTTATTAATACTTTAAATGTTTCTGTGGGTTGAATGTGACTTCATAACTGTGCTATGATTGTATTATTTCTGGAATAAAGGAACTCTGCTCTTACCTCTAGTAATATTTTGGTTTCACCTTTGATATGAGCTCACTTGTTGCTTGCTGTTGTCTGCATCTCAGGAGTGCGTTAAGAGTAGTAATCCTACGTCTTAGTTACTTTTTACTCCTTGCTGGGACAAATACCTGACACTGAAAATGAAGGAAAGGTTTATTTAGATCACAGTGTGGAGGTTTCAGTTCATACTCTGCAGGCTCCAAGGTGGCAGAAAACAATGAAGAGCAGAGGAGGAGCAACAGCTGTGCCATCCTGCGAAGATCAAGCTCCTCCAAAGACCAGGACTTCTCTGAGGAAGTGGGGCAGGTCCGGACCAGGGCCATACCAGGCAGGAAGCAGCCAGAGCAGAGAGGGGCTGGGCTGCTCACACAAAGTCTTCCTCAACTCTTTTTATACACTTTTTTGTGCTGAGTCACTCTGGGGTGGCCCATCTGGCCCTAGGGTGGAACCAATCCCATCCCAGGGCAGGCCCTCTGCATCCTGCAGGATGGGGCCCCCACAGCCTGGAACCAGAGGAGCCTATCCAGCCAAGCTTCCTCAAGTTGACACAATGGATCAACTACCACAACTGCTTATAGAAATGTAAAATGGAGCAGCTGTTAGAGAAAACAGTTCCTCAAAATGTTCAGTGTTGGGCCGGCCCAATAGCTCAGTGAATTAGAGCACCTGCTTAGGCAGAGCACGGTGGTCATGGTTTGATCCCCAGCATACTGTGCTGGACCCACCCTCAGGTGCACTGATACTGGGATTGAGAATGGGTGTGGTGGTACAGTGCCTGTAATCCCACCACAGAGGAGGCTGAAAACAGGAGAGTTCAAGCTGTATGGTTTACCCTATGATGTCACTGATCCAGCATTTCCAGTCCTAGGAACTAAACCCAGGTACTCCAGTACTATTAACTGCTGTGTTTTGAGCAGCATTTATTGATAACATCCAAATTAAATGTCCGGGGTAGGGGAGATAGCTCAACAATGTAGGTGCCTGCCTGGTAAGTGCAAGGACCTGGGTTCAATCCCCGGTACCACATGCTGTGCTGGGTCCCGGAACCCCAGGTTTTAACCAACCTGGACACCAAGTGGTAACACATGCCTGTAATCCCAGCGCTGGGGAGGCTGAAAACAAAAACACTTTAAAACGTGTTAACAGTAACTATTATCTATGTAGTACAGTTCTGCCCCCCTCATCTTTAAAGCATGTTTCCTATTTAAAAAGATGTTAATACCATACTGTAATCCTGGTACTTGGGAGGCTGAAGCAGGAGGATTTTCATGACTTCAAGGCCCGCCTGAACTACATAGCAAGACCTTATTTCAAAAACCCAATTGTGGGGCCGGCGAGATGGTTCAGTGGTCTAAAGCGCCTGCTTAGGAAGGCTCAGGCGACTGCGGGGACTGCAGTTCAATCCCCGGCACCACATGCTGCGCCAGCGCCACCACCAGGGCAGGCTGAGCCAGCCACAAAACGAATAAATAAAAGAAACAAACAAACACAGCAAGCAAACAAATAAATAAATAAATAAAATTTAAAAAAAAAAAAAAACCCAATTGTGCCATAATTGACAACATCATGGCACTGTAACTAAAATTAAAGCGCTTTAACTAAAATTTGGCACACCAATATCACATCGATGCTTACAAATGTACATTCACATATCTAAATTGTGTTTTATCTTGATGTTAATACAATGTACAGAGCTGTAGATTTAGCTCTGTTATGTAGCACCTGCCTGGCAAGTGTGAGGTCCTGAGTTCAAACATACAAAATACCATAAGGTGCATTTAAAACTACTGTATGACAGGCTGAGCCTGAAGCAAAAGAAGTCTTGAATACAAAAATTCCGGAACAGAGTGGGCAACATAAACTGGGGGTAGGGGTGGCGGGGTTAGCATGACCAGTGAGATGCTGACTGCCTGACTCAGAAAAATGGGGACTCCTGTCCAAATTGTTGACGAACGGAGCTGTGCTTAAATGAAACATAGAGAAATAGATGGGAGGTAGGGATGGAATGTAGATCCAAGTTTGATACCTGTTCCCATGTTTGAGCTAAAAATGTAAATTTGGTTAATGACAGGTTAACTGTAGGTGGATTACCCAACTTTTAAGTTCCTGATATTTGGAGGCAAATTGTTCACCGAGTAGGTTGCAGAAGTGAACGTTTAGGACCTAAAGGGGTTTTTTTTAGCCTTCCCAGTATGTTGACGAGAAGACCTGATGCAGGTAGCCATAGGACTCGCTGAGATTCGGCCCTCAGTGAGCCAAGAACCCCTGAAGCAAGTCAGCTTTATTTAGTCAGCGTGATCTGCACAATCACTTCAGCAAAGACGGACCACATGCTTAGTCACGAACGAGGCCACGATCTCCATTAACTTCCATCCCTTTCCTAGCATAGGGTTCATTCAGGGGTCAACCAATAGCATTCCAAGAAAGGGAGAAATTGTTTAACAGAGTCCACAGGTGAAGCTGCCATCCGTCACCTGGAGTCCCGGCTTTCTGGGATTTACAGCTGTCCCTGGACCCCGTTTATTATACTCCGCCTGCAAGTCAGGCTACACCACTACTGTTTTTTGAACGAATGGCTTTGCTGCCTGTTTGCACTGTGCACCAACGTGAGTCAGTGGGCTTCCTCGGTGGCTCTCCTTTACCCTAAAGATCAGAAGCCTCCTTTTTTCCCTAATCCTGGCCCTGGCACTCTTTCTAAAGCTCTCCTCCCTCCAGCGCTTGTTCACATGGGCAAGCAAGCGTGCGGGCTACACGTAACTGTCCCTGGGCCCCGCAGCCCTGGGGGAATCTCTGCAGCGTCGGTTTAGCGCCAGATCTATCTGGGAGTTCGACTAGGATCTGAGGACTGGCTGACGGAAAGCAATTCCGACGAGAGAAGCCTAGGCGTTGCTGAGGGAAGACACTCTGACCGCTGCAGCTCGGGCTAAGCCTTTCCTTACTCTGGATTCGGAGCCCTACGACTTCGGGACTAGCAGGCCCTGGTCCTTAAGGAGCCCGCAGGATGGAAACTTGGAAAGCTGCTTTCCTCCCATGTCCGGCTCGGGCCGCTAGCCAGACCCGTCACCCAAACCGTGGGGCCGTACGCCACGCCGAAGTGCATTGCGGGAATTGTGGTCCCTGAGGCGGTGCAACGTGGCCCCGCCTGCCGCAAGCGAGACGCAGGGACGCGTGAGGTCACTTCCGGCGTGAGAGCGTTTCCGGTGGCGTTTCCACCCTCGCTCTCCTTTTGCTTTCAGACCGCCGCCATCATGGGTCGCATGCATGCTCCCGGGTGAGTTTATGGCGCTGAGCGGGATTGCGGGACTGGGCCGCGGGCTGGGGGGAAGGAAGAGAATCGGTGTGGAAGATGCAGGGGACCATGTTCCTGGCTGCCGTGCAACGGGCCGCGCCTCACGCCGTCTGCTTGTGTTTCTAGGAAGGGCCTGTCCCAGTCCGCTCTGCCGTATCGCCGCAGCGTCCCCACCGTGAGTAGCACTCCTGGGCCCGGGGAGCATTGGGATGAGAGGCTTTTATCGCGGGAAGCGATGCCGGGGCGGGAACCGGTGTGCGCGAGGAGCCCAGCGCTTAGGCGCCTCCCTGGTCTCTCATCCTGACTCTTTTTCCCTTCCACAGTGGCTAAAGCTGACGTCTGACGACGTGAAGGAGCAGATTTACAAACTGGCCAAGAAGGGCCTGACTCCCTCACAAATCGGTGAGCGTTCCTGCTCATTGTAGCTTTCGCTGTGAGTCCCGGTGTGACTTGTGAAGGCTCCGGGATAAAAATGCCTTACACGGGGCTTGAAAATTATTTGTAGGCTTTCTGGCTTTTTTGTTGAGCACCAGGATCTGATATTTATTTGTTGAATTTCCAATTCGACAACAGTACTTTCAAGTGAGTATTAGCTTCTCTGTACAGTTGTGGAAACTGAGGTAACGTGCAGCTAAATAGTCCCAAATCAGACAGCTTTTGATTGGAGGAGTTGGTAGTCATTGTGTGTGTAAGAGTGTTCAGCATAGCTCTCCAGAGTTACCTTTGAATTTAAAGTCAGGAAGTCAGCCATTTGTGATTTTCTGCAAGTGACAAGTGTTTCCCTGGGATGTGTTGGACGTCACTCTGGGACCAGCGAGTAACCTTACTTTTTTAAATACTGCCTGGTCTGAGGCAGGAGGATCAGTGAGTTTGAGACTAGCCTGGGCTACAAAAGTGAGATCAAGGCTAGCCTGAACTGCATAGTGCGACCCTGTCTCAAAAGAAAGCAAAATGCTGTCCTCTTAGTTCATAATCTAGTGGAAGTATAGCACAGAAAATAATGTATAGTAGATTAGCAGGTAATCACAAGTAATTTGGCATCTAAAGGCAGTCATATTTGCTTGTAGCCTTTTTAGAAGAATGCTTTTTATGTACTCTCAGTAAACTTTAGTTTTAATTATAAAACAAATACAGAAACCTCATTGATTACTTTGGGCAGCTATATTCCAGCAAACTGACTATGATAGTAGTTTTTCTGACATTGGAAGTTTCCACCAGAAGGGTTTCCCTCAGCATTGGGTAAACTTATTTGGATATCTTTTTGAGTTTTGCCTGCATTCTCCTATGGGTTTCTGTGACTTATAAAAGTAGGGCCCAGTGGGCCACGACTTGAATCCCTAGCTGCTCAGGAGGTTAGGCAGAATGAGCTCAAGCTCAAGGCCAGCCTGGGCAACTTAGTGAAGCCCTACCCCAAACTAAACAAAAAGCCGGTTTTTACAAAAAAAAAACTTGGAAAGTGGCTTTCCGTCTGAGCCTTAATGCAACATGCTGCAGTTTGTGTTTAGTGTTGGAAGTTAAAGTACATGGTTCCTCTTTTCAGGTGTGATCCTGAGAGACTCTCACGGTGTCGCACAAGTACGTTTTGTGACAGGTAATAAAATCTTGAGAATCCTTAAGTCTAAAGGACTTGCTCCTGATCTCCCTGAGGATCTCTACCACTTAATTAAGAAAGCAGTTGCTGTGCGAAAGCATCTTGAGAGGAACAGAAAGGTAAGGGCAAATAAAAGCCTGGTAGAAGTGCAATTTGTTGAACTATGTTTTCCAGTAAAATCATTGCATCTGATGTAAAGTGATCTAAGGTGACTCAAGATAAAAGTTGGGTGTGGTGGCACATGCCTGTAATCCCAGTGCTTGGGAGGCTGAGGCAGGAGGATCGGTGTGAGTTGGAGACCGGCTTGGGCTACAAAAATGAGCTCAAGGCCAGCCTGAACTGCACAGTGAGACCCTGTCTCAAAATGGGGAAAAAAAAAGATGGAAACTAGTCAGCACTAGTTCCTTGAAATAAAAAATCTACCCAGAGATTTTCTCTGATTGTCTTAATCTAGAGGCCTTATTAAATTGTCTTCAGGATTAAATCCAGCAATGTGACTCATAGGCAGTTATTTTATTGCAAGAGCAGTAGTGGTAACTTAGAAAAAGTATAGTAGCTGCGCATTGTATTGTGAAAGTTTTAAGTTTTTTTTTTTTTTTTGATCTATTTAGTACAGAGTCTTGCTACACAGATTGGATTCATAGTAATCCTCCTGTTTTCAGCCTTCCAAGTGCTGAGACTACAGGCACACACTGCTACGCCCAATCTCAGTGGGTGTCTCAGCATGTCCTGGGGGCAGGACCAGCACATCACTCCTGGGGATTGAACCCCAGTCCCTGCCTCTGCTTAAGCAGGAGTTTTAATCTACTTTTTGCATTTTCTTGAGATGTATTAAATTTATTTTTAGGATAAGGATGCCAAGTTCCGCCTGATCCTCATTGAGAGCCGGATTCATCGATTGGCTCGATACTATAAGACCAAGCGGGTCCTCCCCCCCAACTGGAAATAGTAAGAATCTGCCTTTTCTGGTGCTAGATCTTGAGTCGGATAGTATATACTAATAGAGAAATATTAAAAGGCCTAATAGTAAATATTTTAGCCCTTATGGACCATATTACTAAACTACTCTCATAGCTCCTCTGGGCCTGTGCTGTTAACTAAATGTGCATGCCTGTATTCACCTGGGACTTTATGACAAGTAGAGGACCATCCGTTGCAGGCCTCCAGTTTGGACCATAAATAAACATTATACATTTATGGAGATAAACACTGGTCCTAGATCTTAGTGTAGTTTTATTTCTTGCATGACCTGCTCACTGTGATGATTGATAACCAAACATTCCCAGTTTCCACCAGAAGTGTTTTCCTCATGTTGGTCAGTTCTTCCTTGGGTGTCTGAGGGACACTGTTCCTTATGGTTAAGCATTGTGAGTTGATTTGGAACTCAGTTGGGTGTATTTCATATAGTTAGGTTCATTTTAGCCATCTTGAAATAGCTCCAGTAGTAGAGAGATTCTTTAGATGGTTGCTCAGCACCAGTATTAA